>BQKN01064246.1:368876-401541 GCA_022839385.1 Asparagus kiusianus
TGTGTGTGTGTGTGTGAATTATTATAATAAATGACTTGAGGTCATGGATATACTTGATAACAAGTCATTAGGGATGGTATGAGTGTGCATATATAGAGTTTTGTGCATGGGTTTTGCGAATAAACAAAAACATGCACAAACAGGAATTTTGCCAGATCGGTCGACATGTCAGTCGACTGATGGAGTCAGTCGACCGCTCAGTCGACCGACGAGCTGAATTATAATTTTTTCAAGAATTCTGGTCTGTTTTGATTTTTAGGTTTTGGGTTCGGGTTTATCTGTTCATATATATCCTCTCCTACCCGAAATCAACCCACCACCTTCTTCAAATCTAAGAACCCTAGCCCCCTTCTCCCCTCTCAAACCCTAGGCTCCATTTTTGGTGATTTTAAGGAGAACTCGGAGGATTTTCATCGAGATTTTAACTTTGCAGCGAAAGAAACCACTCTCTCGCCGATCCAGGAGCTATTCATCACCCTTGAGGCGAGTAACATCTCGCCCAACCTTGTCTCATATTTCTAAACGTTTTCAAATGATTTTTTAATGAGTTTTGATGAGCCAAAAACATATTTTTGGGTACTAAGATTTGATTTTTAAAGCATATAATATGAAGATATGTTATTTCAGAATGTTAAAAACTCACCAACGTTTTGCGAATCAAAGATCTAGATCTGTAATGTTTTAATAAGAGATTCAACATGAGTTTTTGGTTTCAAAACGTTTTTAAAACATGAATGCATATGTTTAGGGTTTTGTTTATGTATTTACATGTGAAATTTCGTTTCAGTTTAATACATGTATGTTAGAATCAGTAGAGTACTGCTTGGAAATGATGAAATTTTTTTTGATGATATTTTGGTAAATAATCGAAACCTGTTCAAACAGTTTCTTCGCCAGTTCGGTTGACTGATCTGTCGACCGACGGGCTACATTTTCTCTGCTATCAGTCGACTGATCAGTCAACTGACGGACTGATTTTGCTTTCTGTCAGTTCCCTAGTCGACCGATCAGTCGACTGGTGAGCTGAGACTATTCTGCCTGATCTTATCAGTCGACCAATGAGTCGACTGATTGCATCAGTCGACACATGAGTCGATTGATGAGATGTTTTACAGGTTCTTGACCTGTTAGAGTTACTTTTCGAGGTCGTCTCGATGACTTGACATTTGATTACGATGTTAGTGATTTATCTATACATAGGGGTTGACTTTTTGACAAGTTTAGACCTGCACATCAAGGCACGTGCAAGTTTAGTATATGTATATCTTTCCACATATACCTTTGACAGTTGCACCTCTTTACTTATAGTCCATGTGTTGGACATACATTACTATTTGTCCATGTGTTGGATACTTATCATTTCAGTCCATGTGTTGGACATGCATATTATTCAGCCCATGTGTTGGACAAGCATTACATTTAATCCATGTGTTGGACATTTGCTAAACCTTGAGCATGATACATAATCGAGTTTGGAGCATGACATATTTATGAAGTTCGGACATGATAGCTACCTAGGCTGGACATGACACTTATTGTGGCTTTGACATGACTATGTTTATTGGTAGAGATGGGTTTGTTTTTTTTCTTTATTGTTCATGTATTAGACTCCGGGTTTAGTACTTAGGGACTTACAATTTGAGATACAAGGTATATACATGAGGGTTTCCTTGTTTGGATTATTTCGCTCGACGTACCTATGCTCGTGTTGTAATTTCCTAAGTACTAAAACTCATTATTGTTAGGATAAATGATTTTATATTATTATGTGTTAACTATAATTTTCTGTATACAACGAGCCCTTTCCCTTGGGATTGGTTGTGATGTTGCTCGCTAGTGCTTTGACGCTCGTTGTCGCTCCCCCTTTTAGGTAACGAGCCCGGAGCCCGGAGAGTCGCAGGTTGATGGCAATACATTTTAGCTTCAGCTGTCTATTTAGTTATACTTTTTTGAGCTCCACTATAGACTTTTGTTTAGACATCTGAGAAATTTTATTCTAGAAGTTGTAAAGACTGTGTGCCTTATTTCCTCTTGTCAGATATTTTGTATTTGAGACTTGTTGAGTACTTCAGTTTGTTTATTTCAGACATTGTCTTTTACTTCAGTATGCTAGGTGATGGAATATTAATTAGATCTCTATTACTTCATCTGTTGATTTCTGTATTATCTTTTACTTGCTTTTGTACCTACACCTTTTATTGACTCTACTAGAGAGATGGTAATTGTGATGGTAAAACATGTTATTGCACGGTGTGGTGCATGGCAGGTTTGACATTCTTGGTTTCACCTTGGACTGTAGCCTTGTGTGAACCCAGGGGCATCACAGTTAGTATCAGAGTTCTAGTTCCAGTATTCTTAGGATCATCCTATGTCGAGTCGTGGAGCTAGGATAGAGTTTCTTAGGATTCATGTATAGAGTCCGTAAGAATTCCCTAGTATTAGTGAGTATGCGTATATCTCGAAATTTAAGGATATATGTTTTTATTTATGACAATGATTTTTGTGTAAATTTAAAGTATTTGTGTGAATACTAAATTGTTGTGAAAATCATATTGTGATATGCTATATATGTGTATATGTCTATTTTGACTCATAAACTCTTTTTTTATGATCAGAGAGATGGCAGGACGTGGTAGACCTCGTGCTTGGATAGCAAGATAGGCAGAGTCGTAGTAGGCTCTACCTGAGCCACAACAAGCTCAACCCGAGCCACAGCAGGCACCACTTGAGCCATAGCAGCCTCCCCAGTATCTTATTGATCTCATGCCTCCCATCGTAGCTAGGATGGCAGCAATTGAGGAGCTTGTGGTGAATCATGTCGCGCTATCAACACCACTACTACCAGCAGCAGATCAGCCGCAGGGGATACCGGCAGTTCCTATTAATGAGAGAGCCCCAGAGGTAGCACCCGTAGCTATTCCACCAGCACCTGTGGCTATTCCACCATCAGTCCCAGATAGAGCCACAGAGCAAGAGGCTTGGCTCCGTATGGTTGGGAGGTACCAGAAGATGGGAGCACCAGAGTTCCAGGGGTCAGTAGATCCTCTTGCAGCCCATAAGTGGAAGGAGGATGTGAGTAACATCCTCGATATACTTAATGTGGATTCGGTCCAGAAGCAGAGATTGGCGTCCTACAGTGTGAAGGGAGACGAAGGGAGATGGTATAGGCTCTAGTTCACTCCAGAGCACCGGATGACCATCGCATGGGAGGACTTTATTTATTTCTTTGATGTACAGTATATTTTTTCTACAGCACGGACTGGGAAGGAGCTTGAGTTGTCCCGGTTGACTTAGGGGGACATGTCGGTGGTAGATTTTGAGAGAAGATTTATGGAGTTGCTGCACTTTACGGGCATGTGACAGACAGGAGAGCGCCAGGCTCAGATGCTCTTAGTAGGGCTCCGCCCTAATCTTCGTCGATACCTCGTCTCAAGGAAGTTCTATTCAGTTCGAGAGGTAGCAGAAGCCGCCACCTCACAGGAGATTGAGACTGCCATGTTTCAGAAGGACAATGAAGGGAAGATTAAGGCAGGGCAGACATGGGATAAGGGCAAGAACAAGAGACCCTTGTCAGGACATCAGCAGCAGCAGTAGGGCCCTCATAAGAGGGGACCCCAGTAGGATCAGAGGGCGCATCAGCAGCACAAGTTTTAAGGGGTTTGCTATAACTATCGCAAGGTGGGACATAAGGCATCAGAGTATCGTAATTCACCAGCAGGAGCCCAGCAAGGCAAGGGTTCGAACCAATAGCAACAGTGACAGAAGGGTAGAGTTTAGGGCCAGCAGAATAGGCTTGAGGTAACGCCAACAGTACAGAGGACAGAGGGGCAGGTTCGAGCAGTCCAGGAGGCTCCCCAGGGATAGATTGTCTTATATTCTCTAGCACCAGTAGTAGAGCAGTCTTCAGCCCCAGGCATAGTATATGCAGTGGTTACCCGTGATCATGGTGCCAGCGGAGCAGTTGTGGAGGGTACGTTTCTCGTGAATTCCTTTCCCGCCCGTATTCTTTTTGATTCGGGATCTTCGCATTCTTTCATTTCGTATAATTTTATGACTAGACTCCAGCTCGTAGCTCAGCCATTAGTCACCCCTTTTTTATTAGTTTCCACCCCTTTAGGTGAGATATCACTTCTGGAGAGCGTTTGTAGGAGGTATACTATCAGTCTAGATGAGTCGGAGTTCGTCATTGATTTGATAGTGTTTCATATATCCGAGTTTGATGTCATCCTTGGTATGGATTGGTTGTCATCCTACCATATTAGTATTGACTATTTTACGAAGACAGTTAGATTGCGAGCGTCCGATGGGTCCGAGATGATTGTGGCCACTTCTCAGGGCAACCGTTTTACAGAGTCATTTCTAGCGTACATCGAGGAGGTGATGTGACGGGATCAGGGTGCTGATTTGTTAGAGACTAGAGTTGTTTCTGAGTATCAGGATGTCTTTCAGGACATAACTGGGTTACCTCCTGTGAGAGAGGTCGAGTTTAGTATTGAGTTGCAGTCGGGCACAGCCCTGATATCCTGCGCACCCTATCGCATAGCACCAGCTGAGATGAGGGTGCTTCAGACCCAGTTGGAAGAGTTGTTAGCTCAAGGATTTATTCGTCGTAGTCATTCTCCGTGGGGTGTGCTAGTTCTCATCGTGAAGAAGAAGGATGGTAGTATGAGATTGTGCATTGATTATAGAGAGTTGAACAATGTTATTATCCGGAATAGGTACCCATTACCTAGGATTGATGACTTATTCAACCAGTTGCAGGGAGCATAGTTCTTCTCGAAGATTGATCTTCATTCTGGTTTTCATTAGTTGTGGGTTCGGGAGATGGATATCCCCAAGACCGCTTTTCTTACTCGATATGGATCTTTCGAGTTCATGGTCATGCTATTTAGGTTGACCAATGCACCCGCGGTATTCATGGATTTGATGAACTGGGTTTTCCATCCTTTCTTAGACCAGTTCGTGATTATTTTCATCGACAACATCCTCATTTATTCGAGATCGGAGGCAGGTCATGAGCAGCATCTCCGATTAGATTTGCAGACCCTACGGGAGCACCAGTTATATGCCAAGTTCAGCAAGTGCAAATTTTGGCTTTCAGAGGTCAGATTTCTCGGCCACGTCATTAGCAGAGAGGGCATATCAGTAGACCCAGCTAAGGTTACAACAATGCTTAATTGGGAACCGCCAAAGACGGTGACGGAGATTCGTAGCTTCTTGGGATTAGCAGGGTATTACAGGAAGTTCATCTAGGACTTCTCGAAGATTTCGACGTAACTTACATGCTTTACGAAGAAGGGTGTACAGTTTATTTGGAACACAAAGTGAAAGAGGGCCTTTGATACATTGAAGGCTAAGTTGACTTCAGCACCAGTTTTAACTATTCCAAGCAGCGACAGGACGTTCGTCGTCTACATAGATGCATCATTGGCAGGATTAGGAGGCGTCTTGATGCAAACTCAGAGGGTAGTAGCATATATCTCATGACAGTTGAGGGTGCATGAGTAGAACTACCCCACTCATGATTTGGAGTTAGCAGCAGTAGTATTTACATTGAAGTCATGGAGACACTATTACCACCAGAGTTTGAAGTATCTTTTCTCTTAGAAGAAACTCAACCAGAGACAAAGGAGATGGATTGAGTTTATTAAGGACTATGAATTCGCGATTCGGTATCATCCGGGGAAGGTGAATGTCGTAGCAGATGCTTTGAGTTGGAAGCGTCGACATCGGGTTTCGGCTTTGAGATGTTCATTGTATAGAGATCTTCTTACTCTTAGCCAGTTTAATTTCAGACCCGAGATTGGTGGAACCAGTGCGGTTTTGGGAGCTATGTCAGTTCAGCCATCTTAGAGTACCAGAGTTGTCAGAGCTCAGTTGGAAGACTCTTGGATTCAAATCCGTAAGGAGGAGATTTTCAAATAGCATAAGGCTGATTAGATCATTAGAGCAGATGGAGGTCTACGGATGAAGGGTAGATTAGTTATGATAGCCAGGGCAAAGCTGAAGAGGGAGTTATTTGATGAGGCGCACCGTACTCGGTACACAGTACATCCAGGGACTACCAAGATGTACAAGGACCTTAAGAGACATTTCCGATGGAGTGGTATGCGTAGAGAGATTGCAGAGTATGTGGCTAAGTATTTTACCTGTCAGCAGGTGAAGACAGAGCATCAAAGACCAGCATCGACACTTCAGCCTTTGCCTATTCCAGAGTGGAAGTGGACAGATATTTCTATGGAATTTATTGTAGGGTTGCCGAAGTTGAAGAAGGGGAATGATTTTGTTTCGGTGATAGTGGACCAGCTGACGAAGTCAGCACATTTTATTCCAGTGAGGACTACTTATACAGGCGAGACTTATGCGAGGATCTTCATTCGGGAGATAGTTCGACTTTACGGAGTTCTAGATACGATCATGTCGGATCGAGGATCGGTATTCACTTCGCATTTTTGGAGGAGTTTCCAAGACTCATTTGGTAGTAGGCTATAGCAGTGTATTCTACCCACAGACAGATGGTCAGACGGAGAGGGTGAATCAGGTGTTGGAAGACATGTTGTGCACATGTGTCATTGACTTCCAAGGTAGCTGGGAGGATCATATTCCACTGATAGAGTTTATTTATAACAATAGTTATCAAGCGACAATCGGTATGGCTCTGTTTGAGGCATTGTATGGGAGACCTTGTAGATCACCGATATGTTGGGCAGAACCAGAGGACAGCTTAATGCTTGGACCATAACTTGTGAGGCAGACTACTGAGAAGGTAGCATTAATCAGAGATATAATTTTAGCCGCTCAGAGTCGGCAAAAGAGCTATGCAGATAAGAGACGAAGACCCTTGAAGTTTCAGGTTGGAGATTCAGTTATGCTGAAGGTAACGCCTATGAAGGGCATCCAGCGATTCGGGAGATAGGGAAAGCTTGCACCGAGGTATATTGGACCCTTTCGGATTTTAGAGCGTATTGGGGCTGTGTCATACAGACTAGATCTTCCAGCATCGATGTCTAGTATACACAATGTATTTCATATTTCTATGCTCAAGAAACACTTGCATGATAAGGAGCAGCAGCGAGTATTGGATGCACGAGAGATTAAGCTTCAGGAGGATTTGACTACTATTGAGATACCAGTTTGTATACTTGCCAGGGAGGACAAGAAGCTTAGAAACATGGTTATTCCTTTGGTGAAAGTTCAGTGGAGCCAAAGAGGCGTTGAGGAGATTTCTTGGGAGCGCGAAGAGGACATGCATCGTGACTATCCACACATATTTGATCAGGTAAATTAAAGCTTTTTGTATGGTTTATATATGGCTTATAGATTCAATTATGGCGACGTTTACACTTAACATTAAAATGAGGGTATTACCACTTATCTCCTAAGTACTCGGAACATATGGTATATATATGAGGAGTTCCTTGTTTAGATTTTTTACTCGATGTACTTGTTCCATTTAGTTAGGGATTAAGTAGGGGTATTTACATTTTAGATGGTTAAGTGTGGACATCAAAGATGATTTTCGAGAGCGCAAAGATGATATGTAGCACTACCTTCTGCATTTATTGAGGAAGTGAATTGATTTATGTACATGAGTAATTGTGTGATTATGTTTAGATTTAATGCTAGAATAAGGATATTTCCGCTAAATTCTTAACCTTTTGGAACACATGGTATATATATGGGGGTTCCTTGTTTGGATTTTTTGCCCGACGCACTAGTTCCATTTGATTAAGGGTTGAGTTGGAGTATAGTCATCCTGGATTGTTAAACATATATATCACTATATGCTTATCTAGAGTAATATTATTTGTTTTAGTATGATTTCTAAATTTTGAGGACGAAATTCTTTTAAGTGGGAAAGAATGTAAAACCCTGTATTTATATATATATATATATGTATATGTGTGTGTGTGTGTGTGTGTGTGTGTGTGTGTGTGTGTGTGTGTGTGCGTGTGTGTGTGTGTGAATTATTATGATAAATGACTTGAGGTCATGGATATACTTGATAAAATGTCATTATGGATGATATGAGTGTGCATATATAGAGTTTTATGCATGGGTTTTGCAAATAAACAAAAACATACACAAACAAGAATTTTGCCAGATCGGTCGACCGATCAGTCGATTGATAGGGTCAATCGACCGATCAGTCGACCGACGAGCTGAATTCCAGTTTTTTCAAGAATTCGGGTCTGTTTTGATTTTTGGGTTTCGGGTTCGGGTTTATCTATTCATATATATCCTCTCCTACCTAAAATCAACCCACCACCTTCTTCAGATCTGAGAACCCTAGCCCCCTTCTCCCCTCTCAAACCCTAGGCTCCATTCTTGGTGATTTTGGGGAGAACTCAGAGGATTTTCGTCGAGATTTTCACTTTGCAGTGAAAGAAACCACTCTCTCGTAGATCCAGGAGCTATTCATCACCCCTGAGGCGAGTAACATCTCGCCCAACCTTGTCCTATATTTCTAAACGTTTTTAAATGATTTTTTATGAGTTTTGATGAGCCAAAAATGTATTTTTGTGTACAAAGATTTGATTTTTATAGCATATAATGTGAAGATATGTTATTTCAGAATGTTAAAAACTCACCAACGTTTTGTGAATCAAAGATCTAAACTGTAATGTTTTAATAAGAGATTAAACACGAGTTTTTGGTTTCAAAACGTTTTTATAACATGAATGCATATGTTTAGGGTTTTGTTTATGTATTTACATGTGAAATTTCGTTTCAGTTTGATACATGTATGTTAGAATCAGTAGAGTACTGCTTGCAAATGATGAAAAAATAAAATTTTGATGATATTTTGGTAAATAATCAAAACCTAATCATACAGTTTCTGTGCCAGTTCGGTCGACTGATCTGTCGACCGACGGGCTGTATTTTCTCAGCTATCAGTCGACTGATTAGTCGACTGACAGACTGATTTTGCTTTCTGTTAGTTCCTCAGTCGACAAATCATTCGACTGGTGAGCTGAGGCTATTCTGCCTGATCTTCTCAATCAACTGATTGCATCAGTCGACACATGAGTCGACTGATAAAATGTTTTACAGGTTCTTGACCTGTTTGAGTTGCTTTTCAGGGTCGCCTCGATGACTTGACATTTGATTACAATGTTAGTGATTTATCTATACATAAGGGTTAACTTTTTGACAAGTTTAGACCTGCACATCGAGATACGTGCGAGTTTAGTATATGTATATCTTTCTACATATACCTTTGACAGTTGCACCTCTTTGCTTATAGTCCATGTGTTGGACATACATTACTATTAGTCCATGTGTTGGATACTTATCATTTCAGTTCATATGTTGGACATGATATTATTCAGCCCATGTGTTGGACAAGCATTACATTTAGTCCATGTGTTGGACATTTGCTAAACCTTGAGCATGATACATAATCGAGTTTGGAGCATGACATATTTATGAAGTTGGGACAGGATAGCTACCTAGGCTGGACATGACACTTATTGTGGCTTTGACATGACTATGTTTATCGGTAGAGATGGGTTTGTTTTCTTTTCTTTATTGTTCATGTATTAGACTCCGGGTTTGGTACTTAGGGACTTACAATTTGAGATACAACGTATATACATGAGGGTTTCCTTGTTTGGATTATTTCGCTCGACGTACCTTTGTTCGTGTTGTAATTTTCTAAGTACTAAAACCCATTATTATTAGGATAAATGATTTTATATTATTATGTGTTAACTGTATTTTTTTGTATATAACTAGCCTTTTCCCTTAGGGTTGGTTATGATGTTGCTCACTAGCGCTTTGACGCTCGTTGTCCCTCCCCCTTTCAGGTAACGAGCCTGGAGTCTAGAGAATCGCAGGTTGATGGCGATGTATTTTAGCTTCAGCTGTCTATTTAGTTATATTTTTCTTTTGAGCTTCACTGTAGACTTTTGTTTAGACATTTGAGAAATTTTATTCTAGAAGTTATAAAGGTTGTGTGCCTTATTTCCTCTTATCAGATATTTTATATTTGAAACTTGTTGAGTACTTCAATTTGTTTATTTCAGACATTGTCTTTTACTTCAGTATGCTAGATGATGGAATATTGATTAGATCTCTATTACTTCATCTGTTGATTTCTGTATTATCTTTTACTTGCTTTTGTACCTACACCTTTATTGACTCAACTAGAGAGATGGTTATTGTGATGGTGAAACATGTTATTGTACGGTGTGGTGCATGACAGGTTTGACATTCTTGATTTTACCTTGGACTGTAGCCTTGTGTGAACCCAGGGGCGTCACAGGCACCTGCTGAGAAGTCTCAATAAAAGCAAAAAGAGAAAGAGCCCTTATACAAAAAGGTTCAAAATCCAAAGCAGTCTCGATTCAATCAACCGATTGGAAGAGATAAAGCGGGGAGCTCTAATACTACGCATCGCTTCGATATTATGGCACAATTAGCTAATATACCGACTAGATTAACTTTATATGAGTTGCTGTATCTTTCAAAAGACATAAGGGAAGCGTTACAAGAAGCCTTGGCCAATTCTGATGTTTTCCTGACTCACATCAATCCATCCCCTGAAGAGTCAGAGCCGTCATTCCAACACTGCAACCTCATGACAAACCACTTTTCCTGCATTACTTTCACCAAGGAGGACATGCAGACAAAGAATTCAATGCATAACCGGCTCCTATATTTCACCGGGCACATTGGCTCTAGCGTTGTCAACCGGATCCAAGTCAATCCGGGTTCTGCTGTTAGCAACATGCCACTCCGATTGATGTATAGTCTCAAAATACCGACCAGTAAGCTGGCCTCCATGGGCACTACGATCTACGGATTCAACACCAATGGGTCTAGACCTGTGACACCCCAGGTTTCGCGCGAGGCTACAGTCCAAGGAGAAACCTAGAATGTCAAACCTGCTAAGCACCAAACACCGTGCTACGACATGTTTCACCATCACAATTACTATCTCTCTAGTGAAAACAACAAATAGAGTAGAAATCATCTGTGAGCCTAAATAAAATAGAGTAGAAATCTCTGAGTCTGAAATAAACCTCAGATATAAACAGTCAAAATAAATTATCACTATGGCTCTTAGCCTCTACAAAATGAATTACAAGTCTAGAGTCTGAACATAATCAACTAATTGTGGAGTTTTGTCTAACTACTACATAATAAATAGCTAGGTGAGATCTATGCAGAAATCTTATCAACCTGTGACTCTTCGTGTGTTGGACTCGCTGCCTGAAAGGGGTTGAAAACAACGAGTG
The DNA here is from genome assembly GCA_022839385.1 of Asparagus kiusianus. Lineage (NCBI taxonomy): Eukaryota > Viridiplantae > Streptophyta > Magnoliopsida > Asparagales > Asparagaceae > Asparagus > Asparagus kiusianus. The sequence goes on from BQKN01064246.1 coordinate 380,120, forward strand.
TCAAAGCGCTATAGCAAGATCATCTCCACCTCTCCCTAAGGGAAGGAGTAGGAGTATATAGAAAATAGAGTTAGTACATATACATATGAAATCATTCATAAAATTCTAACTGGAGACTAGTATTTAGGAATCCATAACATGAGAGTTAGTACGTCGAGCGAAATAATCCAAACAAGGAAACCCTAATGTATATACCATGTCTCAAATTGTGACTCCCTAAATACTAATTCCAAACTCTATGAATGAACAACAATAAACAAATAGATAATACTCCAAACCTCAAACCTGTAGAATAAATATCTCATCCTGATCTACACTCGGGTAGATGATCTAACATAAAATGAACTCATCAAACCAAACCCAACCAAATACTATGTTGTGTAAGTCACGGTCTAAGAGAAATTACCCTACTCACGGGTATTCAAAAAATTGGAAACCAATTTATGATTTATATTACTTGCAAATGTGCATCTCTTATACATTAGCGATACTCTTGTAATATTCTTACTCAATCGCTCTGCGGCAATAGATTTTATCTCCCTATCCCGGAAACATAATATGACGATACTTTTGTAATACTCTTACTCAATCGCCCTATAAAAATAGGTTTCATCTCCCTATTCTGGAAATATAATATGACGATACTTTTATAATACTTTTACTCAAGCGCCCTGCAGAAATAGGTTTCATCTTCCTATTCCGAAAACATAATATGATGATACTTTTGTAATACTTTTACTCAATCGCCCTACGAAAATAGGTTTTATCTTCCTATTCCGGAAACATAATATGATGATACTTTTATAATACTCTTACTCAATCACCCTGCGGAAATAGGTTTCATCTCCCTATTCCGGATACATAATATTTGTGTATTTTTCTTATTTATCATGTTAACACATCATATTTTAGACATACGTCTACATATCTTGGTGTACGTGTCCATATCTGGTGTTTACTAATATTTCAGATGTTAAACAGCTCATAAACATTTTATCATAATAGTATAAGGTCGAGAGACTAGCTCGAAAATTCAACAGTCGAACAAAACATGCACAGGGCCACAGACTGTGTGGTGGTCGACCGCACAAGAATGACGGTTAGCCGCGACAAGTTCCAGAGCCTACTCAGGTCTCTGTCCTGCACGCGGTCGACCATCGCTATGGCACGGTCGATCGTCGTCTGATATTCCAGATTCTCAATCTGGTTGTTTGTGTCGTGTTCACGTCGTGTTTTGGTGATTCAAACATAATTAAAACAACATAAAACTTGCATGAGAGCATGTCTATAGTAGATAAAACTTTTGGAAACAAACTCAACATATATAGCATAAAAGCTCGAAATGTCATCTTTCTTCAGATTAAACCACGTTTTAAATCATTTTCAAATCTTACATACTTCTGTGAATTCCTTCTCAAACATTTTAACATGGAAAGACCTAGTCTTTATACATATAATATAAAAGAATTGACTTTTATTCATAAACTAGTCAATTTGGCTTTATGAAACATGTAAAAAAATTCTTCAAAAATGTTTTTAAAACTAGGAGGGGGATTAGCAGAGATGAACTCGCCTAAAACTTGTAGAAAAACATTTTAGGATGCCAAGCCAAATCAGATCTCCAATCCAAAAGCTAAAATTTCCCGAAAAATCCACTTGAAAGCCTCAAATATATTCCAAGAATCAAATTAGGGTTTGTGGGAGTTTGGTAGCTGTTAGGGTTCTTAGAAAACTCAGAAAATTCGTGAAAGTTTGATATATAAACCAGGAAAAACGAATATGTGCTTTAGAAAACCAAAACCAACTCAAAAGAGGAATTTGACTTCTGCAGGTTTCGCGGTCGACCGTGGCAGTCGATCGGACTAAAATTTTCTAGTTACACATATTTGGCCATTGTGCATGTTTCGAATCTTCTCTTTCTCATGAATGAACTTGTTTATACTCAAAACACATAGTATCATATTCATACCCCATTTAACTATATTTATCAAAATAAATATCCATAAATCATAATTAAGCTTATATTAATTATATTAACATAAATTTTTGGGGTTTTACATTCACCCTTTCTGAAAAGAATTTCGCCCTCAAAATTCCGCAGTCGCATCGCAGAGATTAATAATATGAGAAAAACACAAAAAAGGGATAATCAAAACAAGGAAACCCTCACGTACACATCTCGTATCATTAATCTCCCGATTTGAAATATAAGCAACATTTAAACTTAACAATCTAAAATGCGTGCATTCTCTATTAACCCCTAATTAGATGGAACTAGTACGTCGGGCGAAAAATCCAAACAAGGAACCCTCATTTATATACCATATGTTCTGAATAATTAAGAGCTAAGTGTTGAATGACCTATTCTAGTGTTAAATATAAATATGACTAAACAACACATATAATCAAATCTATCAACGCATATAAGCACATTTAAATATCGACTTTACCTGTTCAAACAGGTGCGGGTAGTCGCGACGAACATCCTCCACACGCTTTCAAGAAATCTCTTAGGCTCATTGCCGGTTCCACTGAACTTTCACTAATGGAATGACTTTGCTTCTAAGTTTTTTATTCTCTCTAACAAGAATGCATACCAGAATCTCTACGGTGGTCAAATCATCCTGCATCTCAACCTCTGGTGAATCAATCACCCTCTGCTGCTCTTTGTCACGCAAATGCTCCTTAAGCATCAAAATATGAAATATATCATGTACACTCGACATTGATGCCGAAAGATCTAATCTATATGAAATAGTTCCAATATGCTCAATAATCCTTAAAGGACCAACATATCTCAGGGTGAGCTTCCCCCGTCTACAGAATCGCTGAACACCCTTCATCGGTGATACTTTCAAATAACTAAGTCTCCGACCTGAAATTCTAAGGGTCATCTCCGCTGATCTACGTATTTCTTTTGCCTACTATGTGCAGCAAGAATGCGTTCTCGAATCAATGTCACCTTTTCCATGGTCTGCCTAACTAGCTCCGGGCCAAGTAATAAACTATCATCTGGCTGTGCCCAACATATAGGTGATCTGCAAGGCCTCCTGTAGAAGACTTCATACGACACCATCCCGATGGTAGGTTGATAACTATTAATATATGCAAATTGAATCAATGGGATGTGATCCTCCCAGCTACCCTGAAAATCTATAACACATGCTCTCAGCATATCCTCCAATACCTTATTCACCCTCTCGGTCTGACCATCTGTCTGGGGGTGAAATACATTACTAAATGATAACTGGCTGCCAAAAGCATCCTTAAAACTCCTCCATAAATAGGATGTAAAGACTGAGCCTCGATCTAATATAATCGTCTCCGGAACTCCATGCAATTTGACAATCTCTCGAATAAAAATCCTCGCATAGGTGTCCGCCGTATAAGTCATCCTCACAGGAAAGAAATGCGTCGACTTTGTCAATCTGTCTACTATCACCCAAATAGAATTATTTCCTTTCTTTGATTTAGGTAACCCTACTATGAAATCCATAGAAATATCTGCTCACTTTTACTCGGGAATAGGTAAAGGCTGTAGGGTTCCTACAAGTCTCTGATGTTCTGCCTTAACTGTTGGTAGGTATAACACTTAGCCACATAATCTGCAATCTCTCTGCGTATACCACTCTACCAAAAATGCCTCTTCAGATCCTTGTACATCTTCGTTGCGCCCGTATATCTGCTACGATGTGTCTCATCAAAAAGTTCCCTCTTTAGCTGTAGGTTGTTCAGGATGACGATCCTGTCCTTCATCCGAAGGCCTCCATCTACTCCAATAGTCCAATCATTCTTGGGTTCTTTACAGATCTCCCCCTTGTGGATTCGAATCCACGAATCCTCTAACTGAGCTCCGACTACTCTATCTCCCCAAGATGGTTGTACTGATAAAGCTCCTAAGAAAACACTGCTTCCACCAATCTCTGACCTAAAATAATAATGACTGAGGGTATAAAGATCCCGATATAGTGAACATCTCAAAGCTGCTAGCCCGTGACGATGCATCCTGTTCAATGCGTCTGCTACCACGTTCGCCTTTACCGGATGATATTGTATAGCGAACTCATAATCCTTAATAAACTCTATCCATCGCTGTTGTCTCTAGTTGAGTTCTTTTTGTGAGAAGAGGTACTTCAAACTCTGATGATCTGTGAATAACTCAAACTGCACTCCGTACAAATAATGCCTCCACGCTTTTAATGCAAAGATCACTGCTGCTAGCTCCAAGTCATGCGTGGGGTAATTCTGCTCATGAGTCCTCAACTATCTTAAAATATAGGCTACGACTCTCTGGGTCTGCATCAATAAACCTCCAAGACCTGATAAGGATGCATCCGTGTAGATAACAAAAGTCTTATCATTGTTGGAAATAATCAATACGGGTGCTGAAGTCAACTTAGTCTTCAATGTCTCAAATGCCTTCTGGCACTCTGTGCTCCAAATAAACTGTACACCCTTTTAGTAAGGCGTGTAAGTGGCATTGTCATCTTTGAGAAGTCCTAAATAAATTTTCTATAATAGCCTGCTAGACCCAAGAAGCTACGAATTTTTGTAACTATCTTCGATGGTTCACAATCAAGTACGGCCTTTACTTTAGCCGGATCTACTGCAATGCCCTCTCGGCTGATGACAATGCCTAAAAAACTGACCTCCGATAACTAGAATTTACATTTGCAAAATTTTTCATACAGCTGGTGTTCCTACAAAGTCTGCAATACCAACCTTAAATGCTGCTCGTGCTCTGCCTCCAATCTCGAATAGATAAGAATATCGTCGATGAAAACTATTATGAACTAGTCCAAGTATGGATGGAAAACCTGATTCATCAAATCCATGAATACTGCAGGTGCATTGGTCAGCCCAAATGGCATGATAAGAAACTCGAATGACCTATATCGAGTCAAGAAGGCGGTCTTAGAAATATCAATCTCCCGAACCCGCAACTGATGATAACCAAAATGAAGATCTATCTTCGAAAAATACTGAGCTCCCTGTAACTAGTCGAACAAGTCATCGATCCTCGATATTGGATACCTGATTCGAATAGTGACCTTATTCAACTCGCGATAATCAATGCATAATCGCATACTCCCGTCCTTCTTCTTCACAACGAGGACCGACGCTCCCCACGAAGAATGACTCCGTCGAATGAATCCCTGAGATAACAACTCATCTAGTTGGATCTGTAGCTTCCTCATCTTAGCAGGTGCCATACGGTAAGGAGCTCGGGAAATCAGCATGGTGTCTGGCCGCAACTCTATGTAGAACTCGACCTCTCTCACTGGAGGTAAACCTGGTATGTCCTAAAAGACATCTTGGAACTCTGAGACTACTCACATCTCACTCAAATCTGCGCCCCGATTTCGTAACATCACCTCCTCGACGTATGCCAGATATTCCTCCGCAAACTGGTTGCCTCTGGAGGTCGCTACCACTAACTCAGATCCATCAAAAGCTCACAAACTGATTGTCTTTGTAAAACAGTCGATACCAACATGGTAGGAAGATAGCTAATCCATACCAATGATAACATCGAACTCAGATATATGCAATACAATCAGGTCTATCACAAACTCGGAATCGTCCAAGATGACGATACATCTCCTACAAACACTCTCTAAACAAGACGTCTCCCCTAAAGGAGTAGATATAGATAAAGGAAAATCTAATGGCTGCGCCACAAGCTGGAGACTGATTGAGAAATCGTAGGAGATAAAAGAATGTGAAGCACCAGAGTAAAAAAGAATACGTGTTGGAAATGAATTCACAAGGAAAGTACATTCCACCACCGTCCCGCTCGTGCCATGATCGCGAGGAACAACTGCATACACCCTACCAGTCAGCTGTGCTGCATCACCTAGAACATATGGGACTATCTGTCCCTGTTGGATCTCCTAAATCGCTCGTACCTATCCCACAATCCTCAGGACTGCTGGAGGTGTATCAATCCTCAACTATTGACCCTGACCGCGACCCTAAGTGTGGTTCTACTGTTGCTGCGGATTCCTGACCTGCTGGCCTGCTACGGGTGCACCGCGGCACTCTGCTGCTCCTTGACCTGGCTTGTTGCAATTAAAACAAGCTCCATGAAACTAGCGCTGCTGCTGCGCCCTCTGATCATGATGATTGTCCTTCTTATGGGGACCCTGCTATTGTGGAAATTTATTCTGATGCTGGGGTCCTCTTGAGCCTGTAAAAAGTCTCTTACCCTTATCCTTATCTCCTGACTGTCTTGACTTAGCATTTCCATCTTTACCCTTGATAAACATAGCTATGTCTGTCTCCTAGGCTATGGAAACATCTGCCACCTCCCGCACTGAATGAAATCTCTGAGATATTAGATATCGGCACAAACCTGGACGAAGTCCATCATGAACATCTGAGCCTGTCTCTCCTCGACGTGCCACATGCCAGTGAATCTAAGTAGTGACATGAAGTTACTCTCAAAATTTATCACCGACATGTCCTACTGCTCTAATCGAGCCAACTCTAACTCTTTTCTGGCTTTCGTTGCAGCCAAAACATACTTCTCCTTGAAGAAATACACAAAAGTCTCCCACGAGGCCGTCATCCTCTGCTTTAGGGTGAAATGAAGCCGATACCATCCTCCTGCATCGCCCTTGAGGCTGAAAGCTGCTAGCCTTTGCTTCTGCACAGTATTCACATTATGCATGTCCAGAATGTTGCTGACATCTTTCTTTTATTTGTGTGCTGCAATGAAGTCCGTCGAACCATGAAACTCTAAAGCTTTCAACTTCTGGTACCTCTTTACCAAACGAAGCCAAGCCTCCTGCTCAGCCACTCCATCATCAACTGAAGGTGGTGGCGTGACTACTGGTGTCCCCTCTGGTATCTCCTCCTGAATGGGTGTTCCTTACCGATCCTGATCTGCTAACTGCTCCTTGATAGCTGCCAGACAAGCTTCTAACGGTACTATAAGATCCACTAAGTACTACGAAGCCTGCTGTTGCTCGGGCTCTCTATCAACTTGCTCAGCTCCTTGATCACGAGTACCTCGGCGTCCACGTCCTCTTCATGACATCTATAGTATAGAAGTAGAGCTTATTACGCAGTAAATAGAATCTCAAGTAGAAAAAGATATAACGTATACCAATAAGTAAATCGTATCACATATTACTCATAGCATGCCTTATTATTCAAAGCAAATAGTTCATCATAAAAAAATATTTGTATTTTTTCGCGTATATATGTAATACGTCCTCACTCACACTAGGAATTCCTACGGACTGTATACACGATTCCTAGGAAACTCTATCCTAACTCCACAATATGACACAGGGATGATCATAAGGATATTGGAACTAGAGCTCTGATACCAATTGTGACGCCCGAGGTTTCAAGCGAGGCTACAGTCCAACGTGAAACCCAGAATATCAAATCTTTCAAGCACCAAACACCGTGCTACGACATGTTTCACCATCATAATTACTATCTCTCTAGTAGAAACAATAAATAGGTGAAGGTATAGACAGACAAATAAAAGAAATAGAGTAAAACCAGATATACACAGAGGAAGCATGAGAATAATCATCAGTGAGCCCAAATAAAATAGAGTAGAAATACCTCTGAGTCTGAAATAAACCTCAAATACAATGAGTCAAATAAAATATCACTATGACTCTCGGCCTCTATAAATAAAATACAAGTCTAGAGTCTGAACATAAATAACTAACTCTGGAGTTCTAAAATAACTACAAAATAGTAAATAGCTAGATGGAATCTATGAGGAAATCCCATCAATCTGCGACTCTCCGTGTGCCTGACTCGCTGCCTGAAAGGGGGGAAAACAACGAGCGTCAAAGCGCTATAGAGAGAACATCTCCACCTCCCCCCAAGGGAAGGGGTTGGAGTGTATAGAAAATAGAGTTAGTACGTATACATATGAAATCATTCATAAAATTCTAACTAGAGACTAGTATTTAGGAATCCACAACACGAGAGTTAGTACGTCAAGCGAAATAATCCAAACAAGGAAACCCTCATGTATATACCATGTCTCAAATTGTGACTCCCTAAATACTAATTCCAAACTCTATGAATGAACAATAATAAACAAATAGATAATACTCCAAACCTCAAACCTGTAGAACAAATATCTCATCCTGATCTACACTCGGGTAGATAGATCCAACATAAAAGGAACTCATCAAACCAAAGCCAACCAAAAACCATGTTGTGTAAGTCACAGTCTCAGAGAAATCACCCTACTCACAGGTATTAAAAAAAAGGAAACCAATTTATAAATTATATTACTTACAAATGTGCATCTCTTATACATTAGCGATACTCTTGTAATATTCTTACTCAATTGCTCTATGGCAATAGGTTTTATCTCCCTATCCCGGAAACATAATATGACGATACTTTTATAATACTCTTACTCAATCGCCCTACGGAAAAAGGTTTCATCTTCCTATTTCAGAAACATAATATTTGTGTATTTTTCTTATTTATCATGTTAACACATCATATTTTAAATATATGTGTACATATCTTGGTGTACGTATCCATATCTGGTGTTTACTAATATTTCAGATGTTAAACAGCTCATAAACATTTTATCATAATAGTACAAGGTCGAGAGACTTGCTCGAAAACTCAACAGTCAAACAAAACATGCACAAGGCCATAGACTGTGGCGGTTGACCGCACAAGAATGGCGGTCAACCGCGACGAGTTCCAGAGCCTACTCAGGCCTCTGTCCTGCACGCGGTCGACCGTCGCTATGGTGCGGTCGACCGTAGGCTGATACTCTAAATTCTCACTCTGGTTGTGTGTGTCGTGTTCACACCGTGTTTAGGTGATTCAAACATGATTAAAACAACATAAAACTTGCATGAGAGCATGTCTACAGAAGATAAAAACTTCTGGAAACAAACTCAACATATATAGCATGATTATTTGTATAAAATTTATATTCGAAACCCTAAGTCATGCATAAAAACTCAAAATAAAGAACAAGTCATCTTTCTTCAGATTAGACCACGTTTTAAATCATTTTCATATCTTACATACTTCTGTAAATTCATTCTCAAACTTTTTAACATTGAAAGACCTAGTCTTTATACATATAATATAAAAGAATTAACTTTTATTCATAAACTAGTCAATTTGGCTCTATGAAACATGTAAAAAAAATTCTTCAAAAACATTTTTTAAACTAGGAGGGGGATTAGCAGAGATGAACTCGCTTGAAGCTTGTAGAAAAACATTTTAGGATGCCAAGCCAAAGCAGATCTCCAATCCAAAAGCCAAAATCACCCGAAAATCCACTTGAAAGCCTCCAATATTCTCCAAGAATCAAATTAGCTTGTGGGGGTTTGGTGGCTGTTAGGGTTCTTAGAAAACTCAGAAAATTCGTGAATGTGTGATATATAAACCAGGGAAAATGAATATGGGCTTTAAAAAACCAAAACCAACTCAAAACAGGAATCTGACTTCTGCAGGTTTTACGGTCGACCGTAACGGTCGACCGGACAGTGATCGACCGTGATGATCGACCGGACTGAAATTTTCCAGTTATACATATTTGGTCATTGTATATGTTTCGACTCTTCTCTTTCTTATGAATGAACTTGTTTATACTCAAAACACATGGTATCATACTCATACCCCATTTAACTATATTTATCAAAATAAATATCCATAAATCATAATTAATATCATATTAATTATATTGACATAAATTTTTGGGGTTTTACAGCAAAATCTGAGTAAAGTGCCAGATTGAAGATTTAAAGTTAGAAGTCACATGTTATGTGATCGACGCATAGACTTCTTATAACTTACTATTGGGTCGATCATGGATCCATGGTAATGTTATAGTCCCTTCTACCCTCCATCAGTATCTTAAATATGTAGACACTAGTAATAAGGTTAAGACGGTGGCCACGGATAAGTAACTGTTTAAGGGATTGGAAAATTATTTTACTAACTCCCTTCTCTACGGTGCTGAATTCGATAGTGAACCATTGGCCCAAGGTACGAACAGTGGAGAAGAAGCTGATACCGAAGCTGAGTTTTATTATGATGGTGGTTTTGTACTTAATGTTATTGTACCCATTGTAATTGATCTTGATGATGAAGAGTCATCAGACAATAATTATAATTGGTAACTTGCCGAAGAAGTAGCAATAGATGATGATTTAGAGTACTCGTTGTGTCTTAATAATATCATGAAGGGGTTATACGACGACCCTGACTTGTATATGCCACTTTAATCATCTTGCATCATGAAGAAGCATGTTTAGGATTCATTTAGAACGACACTTATCATTCCTACAAAGGATGGGGGTGAAAAGGAAGTCATCTACGGTAAAGGGAAAGAGGTTTCGATACCAGACCACTTCTTGAGGGAAGAAGACGATGATGACAAACCTACTCCTTATTTATTCAGATACAACTCAAAAGCACGTAATCTCATGAAAAAATGCGGATATAACTTCGCACTCGGAGAAGGTCTTTGTTTTGGTCGAGGACCCTAAGTTCCACCTCGTATGGCCTATGTACCAAAAGAAAAATTCGATAATTATTATAACTACAAAAGAGATTTAAGCTATGTTTCCTCATCCGATGATGAGTGCTGCTAGCAAGTCATCGATCAAATAGCTAATAAGGGTAAAGACGGATATTCTTCTGATTCTGTAGTTTAGGACTCCGGCGCTAGTCTTGGAGAAATGTTCAAAGGACTAATGTCAAACATGACTACGATCGACCCCGTCACAATGGAGGAAGATGATCAAATGCCAACTTGGGAAGACCCTTGGGTTCATCATCTCAATATGCAGTACGGTGATAGGTTGGAACAAAGGGAACCCCCTACCGAGGACCAAGTAATCCAGGTGAATATGAGTGACGAGGATAACCCAAAACCAATATTCATTAGCGACAGCCTCCCGCCAAATGAGAAGAAAGAGTTAGTTGCCCTTATTAGGGAGTACATCGATATTTTCGCTTGGAACTACGAGGATATGCCAGGATTCGATCTAAATGTGGCAATGCACCGCCTTAACATTAAGCCAAAGATTAACCTGTCAAACAACAGCAAAGACAGTTTTTTTTGTAAATTATGGAGGTGATCGAATCCGAGGTTAAAAATCTTATTGACTCGGGATTTATCAGGGATGTGAAACATCCTGAATGGCTAGCCAATATTGTCCTAGTCCTTAAGAAGAACGGAAAAATCAGAATTTGTATCGACTTTAGAGACCTTAACACTGCCTACCTGAAAGACGATTTTCATCTTCCCATCACGGATGTTATCATCGACAATACAAGTAGGTTCGAGAGAATGTCCTTCATGGACGGATTTTCTGGTTATAATTCAAATAAAGATGCATCCAGATGACGAAAAGCATATTATGTTCAGAACACCCCTCGGTGTTTTCTGCTACACGGTTATGCCCTTTAGCCTAAAGAATGTAGGTACCACATACTAAAGAGCTATGTCGAAGATTTTCTAGGAGCATCTTCGGAAGACTGTTGAATGCTATGTGGATGATCTAGTCGTGAAAAGCTGTGACAAGAATGATCACATCAAAGACTTGACGATGACGTTCGACTTAATGCGGACTCATCAATTAAAGATGAATCCTACCAAATCTTTACTTAGAATGTCCAGCGGCAAATTCCTTGCATTCGTTATCACCACCAAGGGTATCCACATTGATCCCGATAAGGTGAAGGTAATTAATAAATTGCAACCCCTAAGAAACCTTAAAGAACTCAGAGGGTTACAAGGGCGATTGGGGTATATCCGTCGGTTCATTTTGAACCTTTCAGGAAAGTGACAGCTATTCTCCAGACTCACGAATGTAGGCGTCCAAAATTGCATATAGGTCCCCGCACGCAGATCGAGACAGAGAGAAGATGATGAATATTGCTATCCAAGTAATAGGAGCTCATTTGACGATGACGAATATATGAAGTGAGTCAACAAACCATACGAAGAAACAAAACTTCGGAATAACGGGAATAAGACCTGATCGGGAGCCCCGCGTTGTTTACGAAAGGTGGAGCACCCCTCACGTCCCATTTACTCCACATGTAATTCATTTATGGGAGCCTATAGATCTTCTTGTTGGCTTTCCAACACATGTTGAACCACATAATTCTGAGTCCGGACGACGAATTTATGGTGGAAAGAAACTCGATGAATTAAAACCCGAAAAGCCAAACTGAGACACCCCGTGGTGTTTTGGCTTGGCCGAGACACTTATAAGTGTCTTGGCCAAGCCAAGACACTTCAAAGTGTCTCGGCCAAGCTGAGACACTCTTAAGTGTCTTGGCTTGGCCAAGACACTCAGAAGTCTCCAATACATCAGAAGTGTCTCAAGACACTCAGAAGTGTCTCCAATACATCAGAAGTGTCTCAAGAGACTCAGAAGTGTCTCCAATACATCAGAAGTGTCTCCAATACAAAAAACACTGATTTTGGTTGTTTTCTATAGTTTTTTGATGATTAACCACCTGGATTTTCTCCAACTGATCTGATAATATGGTTAAGTGATTTTCAACTAAAGATAATAGGGAACCAGCCGTTCTTATCCAAACACAGAGCTCCTGAAGCATATAAATATAGCCCAGGGCCTTTATTTTTTCAGATCTGGAATTCTCGAGCGTTGACGAAGCCCTGTCGGACTGAAGATTGAAGGTGCACGAATTTTAGAAGAGAAGAGGAGATCTGATCGAGTTCTTCATTAAAGGAAAGAAGAGTTCATTAGATCTGTAGTCCCCCGTATTCATCCCTTAAGATTACCTCGTTGCGGTAATCTTAAGAAGAGCAATTATCTCATTGTTAACTAGATAAGCGCTTCGGCTTCCTGATTCCTTCGCGAATCGACGAAGCTTCGGATCTGATCTTGTTGTCAGGTGGTCCACAGATATTGATATCCCCGTCACCGGCCAAAAACCCACGCGAGCAAGAGAGGATAAACGGATCTTGTATTATTTTCGAGAGAGTTGTAATTTTTTTATTTTTTATTACTTGAATTCTTTGTAAACGGTCAAAGCTATAATGAAACCAGTAATGAAGGCAACTTTTGAAGGAAACAAACCAGCAACCACAATGGGAGCCAACAGCCTCGCTGCCGAGGCTTTCGTGACGCAACCGGCAATCAAGATCCAGGTGAATGAAGAGGTCAAATATGAATTCGACCAGCAGAAGTTTGAAAAGCATATCTCTTCCTCTTCCTCCAGATCCGCCTCTCCTAGCAGACACAGGAAGGCCTCCTCTTCCAGGAACGCTCACCAAGCTTCAGGCTCAAAGGTCTAAGATCCCATTGCCGCCACTACTCTCATGCCTCACGACATCCCTGCAACGTCCAACGAGGTCGAAGCAGTGGATCTGGATCTCCCCTCTGCTGTGAAGATAGCTACTGAAGGCACACCAATGTTGTCAAAGAGGGCGCGCCAAAGATAGTGTCAACGCCTTGCGCATCAACTGGCCAAGGCCTTGGAGCCGATGGATGGGATCCGCTATGATGTGGATCTAAAATCTAGGCAGCGCCGAGAACAATAACGGAGAACAAACAACCCCTCCTCCAAAGTAGAGAAGAATGAGTGGGTCCACGTCAAAAGGACCCGCTTTATCCTTGAGGAGCGAATCAAGAAGTGACGCACGTTGCTCACGCACATCCGAGTCCTTTTGCAAAAAGCAAAAGAGATGCAGAAGGAAGAGGCGGTTAAAAAATCACCCAAGTACAAACAGGTGTGGGTGCCGAAGGCGAGGTCAGCGCCTAAGGAGAAAGTGAACGAAGTTACCATCCGACCTTCATCAACTTCAGATCCCGTTTCCCCTGTCCCCGTACCTCCGACAGAACCATATGGTAGCGTGGATCTCAGCAAATTCAGGGTTACCCTGAAACACCGCCTTGGTCCTCTCCCCAAAGATCGAGGTAAAACACCTGTGAAGGAACGATTAGGGCTATTGAAAGGTTTCCAAACAACAATTCAGACTGGGGGTCGTACTAATCCCCCAAATAACAACAAAGGGAAAGTCCCTATGACCGACCGCATCGGATTGCGAGTCGAAGTTCAACAGCCCGTTAGAGTTTCACGCTCACGAAGGCGTAAATCTGAACGAGTGATTCTTGGAGATGCCAATGAAACGTCATATCCCCAGAGGGAAACATGTTCATCCGATGACGATGTTATACCTGGGAAGTCGTGCCAACATACGATAGGTTGCTCCGGCCATCAAACCGACGAGTTGTACTATCGTGCCGGGGACAAATAGGTCCTAAAAAAGAAGTACCCGAGACACAGACTCATGCTACCCGTGTGCCAAGATAATTAAGGCGGTGTTGTCAGAATGCTACTGCCCTAAGACCCCGCAAAGGGTTTCAGTGTTTGAAAGGTTCTCCACCAGAACATCCGAGACTCAGCTGAGGTGTTTCCGTAGAAGAAGGTCAGGCAACACAAGTAACAAACTCTCACGAGTGACTATCAACATGGTTGACAAAGGCAAATCCGTACGACGCTACAGTCCTGAGCCTTTTACAGAAGTATCTCAACGCATGACTTGGCTGTGGTCTAGATTTGTTAGACCTAGATCCAGAAGGTCATGATCCTAGAATGATGAGACGTCTGATGCTTGCTCTGCATTGGCTTCTGATGATACGGCATCCAGTACAGGTCAATCTTACGAATCGTTCATGATTAACGCCGAACAAATGACTAAGATTCTTAAGGAGGCTTTAACTAAGCAGAAAGAAAATTTTAAATTTAAAATGGAGATGGCTATGCAGGAAATGAGAGATATGCATAGCCAAAAAATTATGGCACTGAATCAACAGGGAGAGTCCAGTCGTCGTAATAACCCTAATCAAGTTGATAGTATTCGGGGAGTGGACGAGAACGCTAAAGCGGAAATCCCTCCTGTTGATAACAATGCTGGGGGTGGACCCTCAGACAACAACAATACGAAGGAGGACCATGTCACTTCTCCCCGTAATCAATCAAAGAAAGGTATGAGCGAAGATAAGAAGATGAGAGACTTAGAGAGCAAAATCAACACCTTGATGAGTGCTCAGGAGGTAAAGAAGTCCGGAATTTCATGTCCATACCCGAGGGAATGGGAATCAATCTCGTATCCAATAAAATTTAATTTAATCAACTTCACACCATTTGACAGAAAGGGTTCCCCCACTCAGCACTTAATATATTTCAAGTCCTATTTAGGAATAATCTCCGGCAACGAACCTCTAATAGTACGGTCATACGTTGGCACTCTTCGAGGAGCGGCAATTGAAGGCATGAGGGACATATTCCTTACGAATTTCTTCGACGACGACATCGAGGTTTCAATCGGAATGCTGTTCGATGAGAAACAAAAGGACGGAGAGTCGGTAGAGAACTTTGTTAAAAGATTCTGGAACAAAGCAATGAATTGTCGAGATCCGGTAAGCGAAGATTTTATCCTCGAGACTTGTCACAACAACCTTTCGCTAGATATCCTAGAAGCCATAGGAATGGCGCCGTTCAAGACTTGGAAGGACTTGAAAGTGCAAGGATAACGAGCCGAATGTTTCCTCAAAAGGAAGAAGGCCGAAAGAGGTCAAACACCGGCTTATACCCCGAAGCAGAATTTCGTTCCTCGAGGTAAAGGAAAAGCCCAAGAAAATGCTATGGATACGAACCAGATGTTCGAATTACAACCGCAGAACCAACAACAACCGTAAAAGGGGCCTCAACAGTCACAATGGCAACAGAGGTCATAAAAGCCAAAGACTACCGAACCGAAATTTCCGAAAGTTTATTCTTTCAGGGAGACGAAGTTCCTGGTCTCTTCAAACACCTCGTGAAGAATTACAAAATCAAATTACCTCCAATCCAGGATCAGGAAGATGCCAAGAAGGTTAATGACCCAAAATACTACGCGTTCCATAGAGCAGTGCATCATCCTACTAAAGCATGTTACGCCCTTAAGGATAAGATCCAAGCATTGATCGATGTTGGAGTCCTGACAGTGAAATCATCTAAGGAGAAGAAAGTGGGTGCAAACGCTGTGTTAATTAGCTTCGGATCTGTTCCTTTGGACTGGTTCTAGCCCGAGCCTGTAATAAACATAGCGGTGAAGACTATCAATGATGATCCTCACAAACAACGCCAGAAGGGACTTGTGCCACACATAGCTCCAAATGGCGAGATTCTCTAGGTCTATCCAGATCTGATCGAAGATGAACAATGGGCTGGGTCGTCGTCTAAGAAGAAATCAAAGGTGAAAGGAAAGTCCTGTTATGGAGTTGCAACTATTCTAAAAGAAAATGACGAAGAGATTCCTACCTTCCCACTCTCCGAAGATGAGCAAGAGGTCTTTGCTACCAAGAGTGGAAATGAATACCATTTCAAATATCTGAGTGCCTCCAATCAGCTAGCCAAACAAAGAGTAACCAAAACCATCCCCTCAAAGACACTAACGGAAATGGGGATAGTCGCAACTCCTCCGGTACCTATTGAGAGGACTTAGACAATGCTAAAAGAGAAGGAGCCTTTACACCAAGAGGTTCAGAACCCGAAGCAGTCTTGGTTCAATCAACCGATTAGAAGAGACAAACCGGGGAGCTCGAATACTCTACAACATTTCGATATTATGACGTAGTTAGCTAATAACCGGCAAGAATAACTCTGTATGAGCTACTACGTCTGTCGTAAGACACAAGGGAAGCATTGCAAGAAGCTATGGCAAATACAGACGTTTTCCTAACCCAGATCAAACCGTCTCCCGAAGAGCCAGAGCCTTCAGTGCACCATTGCAACCTCGTGGCGCACCGTTTTCCCTACATTTCTTTCATCAAGGAGGACATGCAGACAAAGAATTCAAAGCATGACTGGCCTTTGTATTTCACAGGGCACATTGGCTCCAGCGTTGTCAACCGGATCCAAGTCGATTCGGGTTCCACTGTTAGCATCATACCACTCTGATTGATGTATAGTCTCGGAATACTGGCTAGTAAGCTGGCCTCCACAGGCACTAGGATCTATAGATTCAACACTAGTGGGTCCAGGCCTTTGGGTAAAATTCAGGTAAAGTGCCAGATTGGAGATTTGAAGTCGGAAATCACGTGCTGTGTGATCGACGCAGAGACTTCTTATAACTTACTGTTGGGTCGACCTTGGATCCACGTTAATGTTACAGTCCCTTCTACCCTCCATCAGTATCTTAAATATGTGGACACTAACAACGAGGTTAAGACGATGGTCACGGATAAGCAATCATTTAAGGGGTTAAAGAATTATTTTACTGACTCTCTTCTCTACGGTGCTGAATCCGATACTGAACCATCGGCCCAAGGCACGGACAGCGGAGAAGAAGCTGATACCGAAGCTGGGTCTGATTATAATGGTGGCTTTGTACTTAATGACATTGTACCCATTGTAATCAATCTTGATGATGGAGAATCATCGGATAGTAGTTGTAATTGGCAACTTGCCGCAGAAGTAGCAATAAATGTTGATTTAGAGTATTCGTTGTGCCTTGATAATATCATGAAAGAGTTATATGATAACCTTGACTTCTTTATGCCACTTCAATCATTTTGCTTGACAAAAAAGCAGGTGCAAGACTCATTCGGGACGACATTTGTTATTCTCGCAAAGGCAATGGGAGAAAAGGAGGTTATCTACAATAAAAGAAAGGAATATTCAATACCAAATCACTACTTGGAGGAGGAAGACGATGATGATAAACTTGCCCCTCATTTATTAAGATATGACACAAAAGCATGTAATCTCATGGAGAAATACGGATATAACTTCGCACTCGGAGAGGGTCTTTGTTTTGGTCGAGGTCCGCGAGCTCCACCTCATATGGCCTATGTACCGAAAGGGAAACCCGATAACTATTATAGCCACAGAAGAGGTTTAGGCTATGCCTCCTCGTCCAACGATGAGTGTTGTTGGCATATCATTGATCAGATTACTAATAAGGGCAAAGACGGATATTCTTCCGACACTAGTCTCGGAGAAATGTTCAAAAAGCTAACGTCAAACATGGCTACGGTTGATCCTACTACAATAGAGGAAGACGATCAAATGCCAACTTGGGAAGACCCTTGGGTTCATCACCTGAATACGCAGTACAGTGATAAGTTTGAACAAAGAGAACCTCCTACCGAGGACCAAATAATTTAGGTGAATATGAGTGATGAAGAGAATCCAAAGCCGATATTCGTTAGTGACAGTCTCCCGCCAAACAAGAAAGAGGAGTTAATTGCCCTCATTAGGGAGTATATCGATGCTTTTGCCTGGAACTATGAAGATATGCCAGGACTCGATCCAAATGTGACAATGCATCACCTTAATATTAAGCCGGATGTCAAACCTGTCAAATAGCAACAAAGACGGTTCAGTCTACAAATGATGGAGGTAATTGTTCGCGGGAAAATTTGTGCCTTTCTTCATTGATATCATTGCCATCTTAGTTAACAACTTTATGCGTTACAAAGATCCGGTCTTTTTATAAGAGCCGGTTACAATGAAAATCAAAATAAGAAAAAGAAAGATTACAATTTGTTTCCTTTTATGTCGAACGAATCGCGAGCTCCTGTTTTGCGGTCACTCGCTTTGTGTGGGTTCTTTGCCTGCGCCGGGGTTATTTGCCGTGGACCACCGCGTGATCTCGATCCGGTCGGATCTACACGATATGACGGGTATTATCTCACGAAGGAAATAATAGCCGGGTGGGGTACTAATTCACCAAGGAAATAGTAGCCCAAGTGTCGAAATCGACCAAGCGAATTCGAGACTCTGCTCGGGATCTAAGAACCAAGCTTAGATCCGGAGGAAAATCGTGTAGATCTCAAATCCGGTCCCTCTCGAACTCTTGCCTTGTTTGGCGTGGATGATCGCCGTGAACCGGATCTCAAAGTCCAAGTCTTCAATCTTCTAAAGCTCCAATTTTTTTTAGATCTCAGATTCCAATCCGGCAGAGCTTCGACCCTCCAAAATCCAACCTCTGAAATGAACCATGCCCTGGCCTATTTATAGGCACTCAGAACTGTGCGTTTGCACAGTTCTGGGCCTAGCCACCTGTGGGTGGCTCGGCTTGGGCCGAGCCACCCTGGGGTGGCTCGGCTAAGGCCGAGTCCTCGGGTTTCCGTCGTTTTGTCGTTTCCCGTTGTTTCCGGTTCCGACGTATTTCAGTTTGTGGTTGAGTTGATCTGGAATCGACTTGTTGACTTGATTCCAAATATGGCAGTTAATCCGTTTCTGAGTTCGAATCCGGGATTGGTCTTGATTCGATCGTTATATCACCGAGTTCGCTCTTGTTTAGATGACTCGGTGATTCCCCGAAACGTTAGTTTGATTCCGCGTGCGAGTGGATGCATTCTAATGCTTGGGTGCGATTTGTTGGCTTCGTCGCCTCGTTAACCTGCTCCGTTGCGTATGGCTTGGCTTCGGCGTTGGCGGGATAACGGTCGTGCTTGGATACGTCGCCCGATAGTTCGTTTGTTGAATCGGCATCGTTGAGCTGTATTGTGGGACCTATAGGCAATTTTATACGCCTACAGATACCCCCTCCAAAGTGTTCCAGCCTCATTCTTTTATAGAAGAGTCTGGAATACTTTGGATGTGATTGTCCCATCCTTCAGTCGGTGTAGCGGGACTTTGGAATGGCTTCTGTTCTGGATTCCTTCAATTCCTTCAGGTCATTCAGTGCTTTGTAGAATGCCTGTGAGGATTCCAGTGCTGCATTTATTATCTGACCGTTGTTGGAATTTTGAACTTGAAACCGATTCTTGATTTCTTGACTTTTTTAGCTCGAGTTGGTTGATTCAACGTAGAACTGATCATCGATTGACGGCATCGTCCGGCGTTTGAGCTTTATTGCGACACGTTGTCCGGCGTTCAGGCTTCATTGTGATGCGTTGTTCGACGTTTGACACAGTTTATACTCGTACGTCTGCTGGAGTATACATAGTTTAAGCTCTTAAGGTATTGGAGCGTGGCGGATACTTGAGTCACGAGACCAATCCATAGAATTGATACGTCAATGACTTGTACTTATAGAATTTTTGGCAAATTCTCAGCCATCAACGGATTTGATGAGCCTTTACCGACTACCGTTTGAGTCGGGCTAGCATGCGGATTGTTTAAATCCGTTCCGCATGTGACGTTGTGCTAAAGGAATGAACTCCTTTAGACTTTGTGCTATGACGTTGAATACATAGACTTTACCACTTGTTACGGGAATAGGTTACCCGGCGACGCGTGTTAGGCGTTGACTTTAGGGTTTTTGGCTAACCCCCAGCCTTAAACGGATTTGATTAGCCTTTACCGACTACCGTTTGAGTCGGGCTAGCATGCGGATTATTTAAATCTGTTCGCATGTAACGTTGTGCTAAAGGAATGAACTCCCTTAGACTTTGTACTACAACTTCGAATATGTAGACTTTGCCATTGTTATGGGAATAGGCTACCCAGCAACGTGTATTAGACGTTGACTTATCCCTACTTAGGCTTCGGGATAAAAATACCCCAGAGTCGAACTCTGGTGTCTTCTTCAATCGGTAAAAGACTAAACCGGCGACGCGTGTTAGGCATCGGCATATCCTTTCTTAGGATTCAGGATGAAATTCCCCATGCGTGCGAGGCATGGATTTCGGTGTTAATAATAACAACCTGCCACAATGTTAAATATGTGGACGAGTGTTCTTTTTAAACGGTCACGAACTAACCGGCGATGCGTGTTAGGCATCGACTTATCCTTACTTAGGTTTCAGGATAAAATACCCCAGAATCGAATTCTGGTGTCTTTTTCAATCGGAGAAAGACTAAACCGGCAGCGCGTGTTAGGCGCAGGCTTATCCCTGCTTAGGTTTCGGGATAAAATACCTCAGAATCGAATTCTGGTGTCTTTTTCAATCGGAGAAAGACTAAACCGGCAGCGCGTGTTAGGCGCAGGCTTATCCCTGCTTAGGTTTCGGGATAAAATACCTCAGAATCGGACTCTGGTGTCTTCTTCAATCGGTAAAAGACTAAACCGGCAACGCGTGTTAGGCGTCGACATATCCCTGCTTAGGATTCGGGATAAAATTCCCCGTACCGGTGAGGCACGGATTTAGAGGATTGAAAAGGTGGTGTCTTTTCTTAGGGCAAAGACGAACCCGATGCGGGAGAGGAAGAATTTTATATTCTATTTCCCTGTTTGAAAAGGAGACTCGGGGTGGGATCTCCACCCCCAGAATCCGGAAAGGTGAAACTAAGAGTGGGATCTCCACTCCGAGAATCAAAGCGATTCGGATAACCCTAACTATCGGAAGGTTTGATTACCGAGGTAAAGATGAATTTCTCGTTTATCGAGAATGGATTGTGGTTTTGGTCCTAACTGTAGGAAGGTTTGACCAAGCGGGAGTTTGAGACGATCCTAACTGTAGGAAGGTTTGATCACTCAATTTGAA
>BQKN01064246.1:405438-418809 GCA_022839385.1 Asparagus kiusianus
AATGCTTGGGTGCGATTTGTTGGCTTCGTCGCCTCGTTAACCTGCTCCGTTGCGTATGGCTTGGCTTCGGCGTTGGCGGGATAACGGTCGTGCTTGGATACGTCGCCCGATAGTTCGTTTGTTGAATCGGCGTCGTTGAGCTGTATTGTGGGACCTATAGGCAATTTTATACGCCTACAGTAATCGAGTCCGAAGTTAAAAACCTTATCGACTCGGGCTTCATCAGAGAGGAGCAACATCCTGAATGGCTTGCCAATATCGTCCTGGTCCTTAAGAAGAATGGGAAAATCAGGATTTGTATCGACTTTAGAGACCTCAACACTGCCTGTCCAAAATATGATTTCCCTCTTCCCATCACAGATGTCATCATCGACAACACGTGTGGATTCGAGAGAACGTCCTTCATGGACAGATTTTCTGGTTATAATCAGATAAAGATGCATCCAGATGACGAAAAGCATACAACGTTTAGAACACCCCTTGGTGTTTTTTGCTACACGGTTATGCCCTTCGATTTAAAGAACGCGGGAGCTACATATCAGAGAGCCATGTCAAAGATTTTCCAGGAGCATCTCCGGAAGACTGTTGAATGCTATGTGGACAATCTAGTTATGAAAAGCCGTGATAAAAATGATCACATCAAGGACTTGAAGACAATGTTCGATCTAATGCGGGCTCATCAATTGAAGATGAATCCTACCAAATCTTTCCTTAGAATGTCTAGCGATAAATTCCTGGGATTCGTCATCACAACTAAGGGTATTCACATTGACCCTGATAAAGTGAAGGGGATTAACGAGCTGCAACCCTCGAGAAACCTTAGAGAACTCAGAGGGTTACAAGGGCGGTTAGCGTACATCCGTCGATTCATTTCTAACCTTTCAGGAAAATGTCAGCCATTCTCTAGACTCACGAAGAAAGGCGTATCATTCATATGGGATGATGCTTGTCAAAAAGCGTTCGAAGATATTAAAGAATATCTCTCAAAACCTCTAGTGCTCATTGCACCGAAGTCGGGCAAACCGTTCTTGATTTACGTCAAGGCGACGAGCCACTCGTTAAGTGTACACAAGACGATGACAACGGTCATGAACAAGCGGTATACTACCTAAGCCGAACCCTTGTGGCCGCCGAATCAGGGTATCCAATGATTGAAAGAGAGTGTCTCACCTTAGTGTTCGCTATTCAGAAGATGTGGCACTACTTAGTCGGACAGACTGTCTATGTCATCTCCGATGTTAACCCAATCCGAGTATTCATGACGCAGCCGGCTTTCATGAATTGGCGATTTGCAAAATGGGCCTTGCTTCTGTCCTAATACGACCTACATTTTAAACAACAAAAGTCGGTTAAAGAGCAGGCTATTTGTGATCTCCTGGCAGCAAACCTAACTACGGATACCGCCGAAGTGTACGATGATTTACCAGATGAAACCAACGAAGTCAACATAACTTCCCATCAACAAGTGTGACGTTTGTACTTCGACGGTGCCTCTCGAGCAACTAATGTAGCAAGTGCTTCTGGATGTTTTAAGATGACAAAGAAGAGGATATGAAAGAAGTACATTCAACTCAAGTCAAATTCGAACCCCGAGATTAGCGTTTCCCTATCATCGATTACATCTTGCATGGAATCTTACCAAAAGATGTGAAGGAAAGGGATTCAATCCGATGAAGAGCACCGAGATTCTACTATAACACGGAGAGTCGAATGCTATATCGTCGGGGGTATGATGGTTTACTACTACGTTGTCTATCCACTAAAGAGGTAGAAGAAGTCCTTAAGGAGACACACGAAGGGGTTTGTGGTGCACACCAACCTGGTCCCAAACTTTATGATCGCATCAGAAGAATGGGATATTTCTAGGCCACTATGATTAAAGATGCGGTCGCATATGCCCGAAAGTGTCACGCGTGTCAAGTACACGCAAATTATATGCACCAACTCCCGAAGTATCTGCATCATTCGGCTACATCATGGCCTTTTGAGACTTGGGGAATGGATATTATTGGTCCGATAAATCCCTCACCAGTCAAAGGTGATTGATTCATTCTAGCAATTACTGATTATTTCTCCAAATAGGTTGAAGTGATTCCACTCAAAGAAGTAAAGACGAACAACGTCATTGCGTTCATTAAGCACCACATTATCTACCGGTATGGTGTCCCAAGGCGAATCATACATGATAACGGTCCTCAGTTTGTCAGTAATGCGTTCATCAAATTTTGCGAGAAGTTCAAAATTTAAGACGTCTCGTCAACAACTTACAATCCCACAGCAAACGGATTAGCCGAAGCCTTTAAAAAGACTATCATCAAGATTTTATCAAAACTCATGAAGACTAACAAATGAGATTAGGATGATAAACTCGGTAAAGCCCTATGGGCTTACCGCACTACAGTTCGTACACCTACTGGCACAACTTCGTATTCTTTGGTGTACGGGTGTGAAGCCGTCCTTCCATTGGAAATTCAAATTCTATCTCTTCGAATCGCTCTCGCATCACAGATGATGACAAAAGAACAACATCAGAAGTGTCTCGAAGAACTCGAGATGCTCAACGAAAATTACTTAGAAGCTCAATAGCACATTGAGTTCTACCAAGCCAGAATTTCCTAAGATTTTGATAAAATGGTTCAGAAACGGAGTTTTAAAGAAGGAGATTTAGTCTTAACTGAACGACGACCCATGATCCTTAACTCCAAGAAGAAAGGTAAATTTGAGCCCAAATGGGAAGGATCGTTCATAGTAGAGACAGTCTATTCGAGTGGCACATATAGCCTTATTACCAAGGAAGGTGACCGACTTATGATGCTGGTAAATGGCAAGTTCCTAAAAAATACTGCCCTTAGTACTTTTAGGATAACTAGTACCAGGAAGTTCCCAGAAGAATACTGTATTTGGTATTCTTAGGGATAACCTAGTTAGTACAAAAGTGATAAATAAGAAACCCACGTTTAGACTCTGGATGTTTCCAAAGTTAAAGCGTATTTTATTATTGATATCGAATTCACCAATTCTCATGAATCCTTTTGCTAAGATGAGATTAGACTAGTTTTGATAGATCAATCTTCCCTTACAAAATCCCCCGCTGATCAAATTAATTGATGGCGGGTCAACCAAAATTTCTATCCGCTAATTTTTGGCAATTTCTAAAGCTTAACGTGTTAAGTCCTGATCACTTAACATCAAAATCCTTCATCGAGTGGCTAATACAAGTCGGTATTTCTACTACTGTCTGTATTCCTCTCCCATTGCTTTCAGGTCAAACCTATAAAAGTTAGGGCCAAAGCCAAATTCCCCTCTCGACTCCTTCCATGAATAAGAGGTCCACTTTCAAATTGAGCAGTCAAACCTATAAAAGTTAGGATTGCCTCTAACCTCACTTGATCAAACTTACAGATAGTTAGAACCAAGATCGGATCATCCCTTTTGATAAACGAAAGACTTTCACCTTTTTTCTTTTCAGCCAAACTTATAAAAGTTAGGATCAAAATTGGAATTTCACTTCAATAAATGAGGAACTCTTTTCTTGGATTAAGCGACCAATCCTATAAAACTTAGGGTTGCTTGAATCTTTCTGATTCTCAGAGTGGAGATCCCACTCCTAGTTTTACCTTTCCGAATTTTGGGGGTGGAAATCATACCTCGAGTCTCCTTTGCAACAGAGGATAGAATATAAAAATCTTCCTCTTCAGTTTTTAGAGATAGAATATAAAATTCTTCCTCTCCTGCTCGGGTTTGTCTTTACCTTTAGAAAAGATACAATTCTCAACTCCAAATCCATACATTTCATGCATGGGGGATTTTATCTCAAACCCTAAAATAGAGATAAGCCTGCATCTAACACATGCTGCCGGTTTAGTCTTTCACCGAATGAAAAGACACCAGAATACGAGTCTGGGGAATTTTATCCTGAAGCCTAAGTAAGGATGAGTCAGCGCCTAACTCGCATTGCCGAGTAGTCTATTCCCGATACAAGGACAAAGTCTACGTATTCAATATCGTAGCACTAAAGGACTTAACTCTTTCAGCATAACATTACATGTGAGACGAGTTTTAATAATTTACATGCTAGCCTGATTCAAACGGTAGTCGGTAAAGGCACATCAAATCCGTTGAAGGCTGAGGATTTGCTAAAAATCCAAAAGTCTACGTCTAACACACGTTGCCGGTTTAGTCTTTTACCGATTGAAAAGACACCAGAATACAAATTTGGGGATTTTTATCCTGAAACCTAAGTAAGGATGAGTCAATGCCTAACATGCGTTATCGGGTAGTCTATTCCCGTGATAAAGATAAAGTCTACGTATTCCACATCGTAGCACTAGAAGAATTAATTCTTTTAGTATAACGTTATATAGAGAACGGACTTATACAATCCGTATGCTAGCCCGATTCAAACGGTAATCGGTAAAGTCATATCAAATCCGTTGACTGATGAGGATTTACCAAAAATTCTATAAGTTTTGTGTCCCTTGGGTTCACAATCAACAAAGAAACAACATGATAAAAGATGAGTGTACTAAATCAAATACTGGGTCTCTACTAATGGATCAAGTCAAAGCATACAATAATAAGCTCATCTGCCCGAATGCAGTTGGCGACCGAGAATATGAAATTCCAACCTAGAGAGCCTATCTACATAACTCTGCTCAAGCTTAGCCTGTAGATCAGCTCGGACAGAATCTTCAGAACTGCTCAAGATCTTCACGGCTTCACCTTTCAGCTTCATCAATCTCTCCTTCGTAGATCCTAGTCTCTCAAGTATCTGCCCACGAGAGCTCTCTAAACTAGCCAGCTCATCTGCAATGATAGCACCAGACTCCTCAGCATACTTCAAGGCCTTGTTCAACCTGGCTACCTCATCGTGGTTGGAGTATAAAGAAGTGAGCAACTCGACTCTATTCGTATCCTTCCTTGCAAGACTAGCCATCATCTGTGCAATAGAACTCTCATGCGACTGAAGCTTGCTACCAATGGAAGATCTGAGGTCACACCATTGTGTCAGTCTATGCTCTAGCTGAGAAGATACGAAGGAAGAAACCCCGCTAGCCTTCAGCTCCTCTAACTCTCGGAGTTCACACTCCATAACAACAAAGTCGACAGTGAAGGAATCAGCTAACTCAGGATATCCCTCCTCTCTAATCATCGTCATGTAGCGAGCAAGGGAACGCATGAACTGGTCAAAACAATATCTCTGATGAAGAAGTTTCTCGATCATTCCGTCAAAAAAGATGACGAAAGAACCGAGATCCATTCGGAAAATGTCTTTGTTAGGATCTGGATCGGCCAAAAGGGTGAGGACACGCTCATATGGAGATAATTGAGATCCTACAAGTAATCGTACAGAAGATTAAGAGACTCTTGAACATAGTGGAAAATTTAAAGCGAATTGTGAGCATACTAGTACCAACAGGGGTCCCTTCGGTTTGAGGTCCTACGATCAGCTCCATCAGTCCAATCTCAGCAGGCTCGAAGATAACAACAGGTGTGATTGTTGAGGGTATATCAACTCCTCTAGGTAACTTTGTAATGTTCGTTGGGTTTGGAGAAGATGCATCACCACCAGGCAGACTAGAAGTGCTAAGAATCATAGTCATATCAGTCATGACGGCTGGTCCTATGGTTACAATTTCTCATTAGTCAAATACAGATTTTGGGAAAAGAAAAGAATGATGACAGAAGAGATTATATGCATACCCGTAGATTCATCACCCTTAGCTGGACTAGGGATGCCAGAAATCGTAGTGGTATCAGCCCCAGTGGTTGGTTCTACGATCAAAATTCCCTATCAGTCAAATAAAAGTTTCGACAAGTGAAGATAGTTACAATGTTAAAATTTAGGTGTATACCTATAGAAGAACCACCCTCAAAGGATGGTCCAGCAGCCCCTCTGGTGGCCCGCTCCATCAACATCTCAACTAACAATCTAGTGTCAGATCCTGAGAAACTCGGTGCTGAGACATACATATGTTCGCTGAATCCCCCAAGACCCATATCATGAAAAGTCTCGTCCTCAACCGGCCTCTCCAGCGCGACAACTGCGTAAGAATTTTAGTGCTGGATATATACAAAAAAAGACAGGGAAGGAAAAAGAACTCAGATTTACCTACGGTAGTGGTAGCAGGCACTTCTGCCCCAATATCCGTGCATGCGTTCTTTAATTTGTCTAAAAGAGAACGAAGCGCGGAAGTGATTAAAGGAGGAACAAATCCTGAATTCCCAAACTCCTTTAACTGCTACTCGAATAGTGTATTATCGATGTTAGATATACCTGAGCATGGGATCGTCGGCTCAACGCTATCAACCTGCTTAGCATCTCTGTTTGTTTCAACATTCATAGGCTCATCATGAATGGCATCGCACATCTGCTGCACGAAGCTATCCAAATGGCTGGGATCAGAGAATACGGAGTCTCGCGGAAGTTCACCTCTGTCGTGGTTTCCTAAAACATGGAACATGATTAGATTCAGGGAATTCAAAAGAGAATTATTTTAAAGCAGTAAAGACAATAGAGCATTACCCTCTTCTCTGCCAGTACTACCTCATAACTCAACCTGTGTAGATGCGCTGACTAGTATGTGGTTTATGAGCGGTCTTCTTTCACTTCGGAAGACGAGCCCCTACAAGACCAGCAGGTCACTCATGCGTAGACTTAGTACGCATCTCAACCTGTGCAGAAGCTTCGACACTGGGCCGTGATCTCGCATAACGAGAAGTGAGCGGCTTATGCTCGTCAGTCATCCTACCTAGAGTAACAAGAGTCATCTTGTTAGGATAAGTAAATAAGACCATTCGTTCCAGCTTATGAAAAGCTAATTGAGATTTAGAAAGAGTATAACGTTGATACCAACGAGAAAATGCTAAATCCATTAATTTCAAAAAGAAAGAGTCTGACAGACCTGTATCAAATTCCACCCCCCCCCCCCCCCCCGTCGGTATTTATGTCTATATATTCTTCCTCAGAAGTCTTATCCTCATCATCAATAGGAAGAAGCTCTTCATCATCCTCCATCTTGTCTCTAGTCGAATGGGAAGGTTTGGCAGGCTTCTTCCCCTGCTTCTTTAAAAGTTCAGTCTTACGAGCAGCCCTAAAAGTAGTTTGAACCAAGTGCTCAGCCTCCAACTCTGAAAGAATCCTCACATCTAGAAACTCGTTGACAGAAAGGAACCACTTGCAGATGAGGAAAGTAAGCAACGGTTTGCGCTTGGATGAAGGAAGAGTGAAATAGGCTCTAGTACAACCCATCATAGTCCAAAGCCATGATCGGACGCCATCAATAAGACCCCTCACGATCCTCAAACCCCAGCTCGGGTTCCCAACATATGGTTGGTCATAACCGAACTAACGAGAAAAACAGTACGGAAGATAAGGCTCTATATGGCAACGACCCTTCACCCTAAGGACAAGATATCCAGCACGGATGTTCACCAACCAACGGAAGCAACCAGCGTCAAGAGAAGTCCGACCGGTCCTGGGTTTCTCCTCATCAATCAACACGTTGTCGTAGCGGCCCGAGAAGCGAGGAAAACACTTAATGAATTCCCAGCTCTTACGAACTTGAAGCTCTCGCTGTACATCAGTGAATGTCTTTCCAAACCACTTACTCATTTCCAACAGCTGCACAAAAGGAACGGAGGCATCAACAGTACTAGGCGCCGACATTAAATCAGGATGATGAAGAACGAGCCACCCCATCAGGTATGTATACGGAAGCTCAACCTTTACAGAAAGAAGCTCGGTCAACTGTTCAGGACCCACATGTGTAAGACCATCGACCAAGTACCTAAGCCCACAATGAATGTCGGTAACCATCGCCGAAAGTAGAGAAAGCTCCCTCTCGTAAGCTAACTGAATGGCAGGGAAGAGTTCCTCAATAGGTAAGGCATCAGAAAACTGATATAGAATGACGCATTTCGTCAACCAAATGGCAAGATAGCCCGCTAGCAGAGTCCTAGGTCGAATAGACTTCTGAGCATGAAACAGGAATGTCCGAAACTTGGTCCCTGGAGGAAAAACTCCCTCAACACCAATGGTAGTAAAGGAGCAAGCTTCGGCCCTCTCCATTAACTCATTAATGGCAGAAGATGTCAAAGGGGCTAACTCATAAACAGCCTCGCTTAGACTGCTCTCCAAATGCTGGAATAGATAATTAGTGAACTGCTTTAAACTGATCTGCCTCTTCCTCCTTGCTGGAGGAGTTACTTTGATTAGAGATGTATAATAATGGCACGTGAGGTCCCAAAGTGTGTCGTATATGTCGGGAGAATCCTTCTTCAGCCACTCTAACTGCAAGTTCGAGGGAAAGTACTCCTGATACGGACAATCCCCCATCGGAAGGCCAGAAACTTTGTGCATCTCATGCAAAGCTAACCCTAACTCCCCACTGCAAGTTAAGAAAATATTACTATCAGGGATATGTCTTCAATAATGCTAGGAAATGGCGACTGCTGACCGGGAATCCATACATGATGGCTCGTATCGGCGCATATGTAGGCATCGAAAATCGCCTATAGGTCTCCACGAACAGCTCAGTGTTAAGGAACGATGATGAACGTCACAATCCGGTTCACAGGAGTTCGATTGATGTTGGTGAACGCTTGAAGTGAATCGACGAACTACATGAACTAACAGAATTCCAGAATAACGAAGGTACAGGCCAATCGAGAGCCCCGCGATGTTTACAAAAGGAACAACGCCCTTCATGCCTCATTCGTTCTACAGATGATCCAACCATCGAAGCTGATAGAACTCCTCATCGGCTTTCCAACGCACTTCAAATCACTCAAATCCGAGTTCGGACGAAGAATTAACAGCGAAAGCAGACAAATACACCATAACGAAGTGTCTCGGACTAACGAGACACCCTTGGGTGTCTCGGCCAAGGCCGAGACACCCTGCCGAGACACCCAAGGGTGTCTCGGCCCAAGCCGAGACACCCTAGGGTGTCTCGGCTCAGGTGGAGACACCCTGGGGTGTCTCCAACGCAGAAATGGGCCTTTATGCGATTTTAACCGCCCGCAACCCCTCAAGCCTATAAATACGAGCCTTAGACCCTCATTTTTCAGATCTGGAGTTTTGGAGAATTGGCGAAGCCCTACCGGACTGAAGAGTGATCGAGTTCTTCAACGCAAGAGATCGAGAGTCCTCAGATCTGCATCACCCGTACCCGATCCTTAGGATTATCCCGTTGTGGTAATTCTAAGAAGAGCAATCATGTCGCTTTTATCGAGATAGGCGCTTCTGTTTCTAGATCTTTGTTTTCGTTATAAATGTCTGAAGTTTGTAATGAATCCCACAATGAAACAAGCAATTTTCACCGCAAACAAACTGGCGACCACAGTGGGAGCCAACAGCCTCGCTGCCGAGGCTATCGTGACGCAACCGGCATTCAAGATCCGGGTGAATGAAGAGATCGAATATGAGTTCGATCAACAGAAGTTTTAAGAGTACCTCTCTTCCTCCCCCTCCAGATCCGCCTCTCCAAGCAGGCGCAGGAAGGCATCCTCTTCCAAAAATGTTCGCGGGACCTCCAGCTCGAAGATCCGAGATCCCCTTGTTGTTGCTACGCTTACTCCCCGCGACGCTCCTACAACATCCAACGTAGTTGAAGTTGCAGATCCAGAGCTTCCCTCCACTGTGAAGACAACTGATGAAGGCGCCCCGACCTTGTCAAAAAGGGCATGCCAAAGACGGCGTCAACGCCTTGCGCGGCAATTAGCCAAGGCTTCGGAATCTTTGGATGGGATCCGCTATAATGAGGATCTAAAATCCAGGCAGCGCCGGGAACAACAACGGCGAACAACCCACTCCTCCTCCAAGACAGAAATGAACGAATGGGTTCGTATCAAGAGGACCCGCTCCACCCTCGAGGAGCGAATCAAGAAACATCGTGCGTTGCTCACGCATGCCAAGCTCCTTTTGCAGAAAGCAGAAGAAATGCAGAAGGAAGAAGCAGTGAAGAAACCGCCCAGGCGCAAACAAGTGTGGGTGCCGAAGGCAAAACCAGCGCCTAAGGCAAAGGCGAACGAAGTTGTTG
The DNA here is from genome assembly GCA_022839385.1 of Asparagus kiusianus. Lineage (NCBI taxonomy): Eukaryota > Viridiplantae > Streptophyta > Magnoliopsida > Asparagales > Asparagaceae > Asparagus > Asparagus kiusianus. The sequence continues at coordinate 415,482 of BQKN01064246.1, forward strand.
TTCGAGCTTCGTCAATTTCAGATCCCGTTTCCCCTATCTCCACATCTCCGATGAAGTCAGGTAGTAGCACGGATCTCACCAAATCCAGAGTCCCTTTGAAGGCTCGTCTCGGTCCTCTACCTGAAGATCGAGGTAAAGCACCCGTCAAGGAGCGATTGGGACCGTTGAAAGGTCCCCAAACAGCAAACTAAACTGGGGGTCGTACCAATCCCCCTAAGAAAAATAACAAAGGGAAAGCCCCTGTTACCGACCGCATTGGATTGCAGATTGAGATTCAAGAGCCTATTAGGTTTTCACGCTCACAAAGACGTAAACTTGAACGAGTGACTTTTGAAGACGCCAATAAAGCGTCATATTCCCAGAAGGGAATGCATTCGTCTGATGATGATAATGTTATACCTGGGAAGGCGTGCCAACACTCTATGGGTTGCTCCAGTTATCAAACTGATGAGTTGTACTATAGGGCTGGGGGTGCGAATAAATCCTAAAAAAGAAATGTTCGAGACATGGATCCTCACTGTCCGTGTGCCAACATAATCAAAGCAGTATTATCGGAATGCTGCTGTTCTAAAACCCCGAAAAGAGTCTCGGTGTTTGAGAGAATCTCTACCAGGGCGTCCGAGGCCAAACCAAGGCATTTTCACAGGAAGAAGCCCGTCCACCAAGATGATGAATTTCCAAAAGTGTTCGTCAATATGACCGGCAGAGGGAAATCGACACGACACTTTAGCCCAGATCAGTTTGCCGAAGTATCCCAGCGTATGACTCGGTTACGATCAGGGACCAATAGGTGAAAGAATTACCAAAAGATGCAAAAGGGACTTCCTTTGGAAGTGGAGGTGTCAGATGCTGGTTCAGATTCTTGCTCGGCTATAGCGTCCGATGACACGGCATCGAGTGCGGGACAATCTTGCGAGTCATTTATGATAAGCGCGGAACAAGTGGCCAAGATGCTCGAAGAAGCCATGGCCAAACAACAGGAGAGTTTCAGGTTCAAGATGCAAATGGCCATGCAGAATATGAGAGAAATGCATGACCAACAGATCCAAGCGCTGATAAACCGGCAAGGCGAGCCAAGTCATCGTAACCAGGTTAATCAGCAAGAGGAGGACACGCATGAAGCTCACAATGCTAATAATCCTCCCGTCAATGCAGGGGGTGGTAACGAGAATGCTAACGAAGATACAGGTGATAGTTTGAAGATCAAAAACCTCGAGAGCAAAATCAATACGTTGATTTCCGCTCAAGAGATAAAGAAGACAGGCATTCCTTGTCCATACCCGAGAGAATGGGAATCAATCCCGTATCCGGCGAAGTTCAACTTAATCAACTTCACGCCGTTTGATGGGAAGGGTTCACCCACTCAGCATGTGATTTACTTCAAATCACACTTGGGGGTTATTTCTGGTAATGAACCTCTGATGGTACGGTCCTTCGTTGGCACTCTTCGTGGAGCCGCCTTCAATTGGTATCGCCGCCTCAAGCCAGGAAGCGTGAATAGCTGGGATGACATGGAGACTAAATTACTCACTAATTTCTTCGATGACGATACTGAAATATCCATCGGATCGTTGCTCGACGAGAAACAGAAAGACGGGGAATTAGTGGATACCTTCGTCAAAAGGTTCCGGAACAAGGCGATGAATTGTCGGGACCCGATCACGGAGGAGTTCATTCTCCAGACCTGCCACAACAACCTCGCATTGGACGTGTTGGAAGTAATGGGGACAGCACCGTCCAACTCTTGGGAAGACTTGAAGGTCCGAGGAGAACAAGCCGAGCGATTCCTCAGAAGGAAGAAGGCCGAGAGGAGTCAATCAACAACTAATCCTCCGAACTCTAACTTCGCTTCCCGTGGTAAAGGCAAGACACCTGCAGCGGCTGTTGATGCTAATCAAATGCCGCAACAGCAACCCCGGAGACAACAAAAGACCTCGGGTCTGAAACTCCAAAAAGAGTATTCTTTCAAGGACGAAGACGTTCCAGCCATCTTCGAATCCCTCTTTGAAAACAACAAGATTAAGCTACCACCTATCGTCAATCAGGAGGAAGCTGACAATACTGTAGATCCAAAGTACTGCACGTACCACAGGAGGATCCTTCATCCCACCAAGGCTTGCTTTACTTTAAAGAATAGCATCCAGACCTTGGTTAAAGCCGGCGTCATAACACTAGAGTAAGCCAGTTGAGAACGGCAAGACTCCGACAAGTATAAGAGTATAAACTGCTTCTTAACACTCCGAAGAGTATACGAGTATAAACTGCTTCTCAATCCTCCGACCGGTATAAGAGGTTAAATTGCTCCTTGATACTCCAATAGGTATATGAGTCTAAACTGTTTCCTACCATTGACGGGAAGTTTCTGGAGAATTTTATATGTAATATTCTTAAGGATAAGCCGATCATGCAACCAAATGCAATGATAAACCCAGTTTCGCGAGGAAGCTGGGGGTGGATGATTCATGTAACGGGAAGTTCCCGAAAGAATGTTACATGTAATTTTCTTAGGGATAACCTGATCATTACAACTTAGATGATAAACACTAAACCCCCACTGTGATTTGTATGAGTCAACAATCCCGTTGTAATTCGTACTCTCACTCTCACTATCTACCTGGTCAAACCTTCTTATAGTTAGGGCCACAACCAAAGTCTCCTCTCGATTCCTTCCATGAACGAGAGGTCCACTTTTAAATCAAGCGATCAAACCTATAAAAGGTAAGATCATCTCAAACCCCCCATTCATAATGCTCCCTTGGTCAAACCTATAAAAGTCAGGGCCAAAGCCAGATTCCCCTCTCGATTCCTTTCATAAACGAGAGGTCCATTTTTAACTTGAGCGATCAAACCTTCTTACAGTTAGGATCGTTTTAAACCTTCCACTTGGTCAAACCTTCCTATAGTTAGGACCACAACCAAAATCCCCTCTCGATTCCTCCAATGAACGAGAGGTCCGCTTTCAAATCGAGTGATCAAACCTTCCTACAGTCAGGGTCATCTCAAACTCCCGCTTGGTCAAACCTTCCTACTGTTAGGACCAAAACCACAATTCACTCTCGATAAACGAGAGATTCATCTTTAGTTCGGTAATCAAACTTTCCGACAGTTAGGGTTATCTGAATCTTTTCGATTCTCGGAGTGGAGATCTCACTCTTAGTTTCACCTTTCCGGATTCTGGGGGTAGAGATCCCACCTCGAGTCTCCTTTTCAACTGGAGATAGAATATAAAATTCTTCTTCTTCAGTGTTGGGAGATAGAATATAAAATTCTTCCTTTCCCACTGTTAGACCCTAGAGGGGGGGTGATTAGGGTCTTATGCTAATCTAAT
>BQKN01064246.1:438809-513528 GCA_022839385.1 Asparagus kiusianus
TCTACAATAAATAAGAAAACACAAATACTAGACAAACAACATTAGTTATAAATTGTTTGTTAAACATCATCAAAACAAGAAGGCCAACACCCACATCAACCTTTTCCAAGAATTTATCAATTTAGGATTCATCCTAGGAAGTTTATCCCGAATCCTAAGCAGGGATAAGCCTGCGCCTAACACGCGCTGCCGGTTTAGTCTTTCTCCGTAGAAAAAGACTCCAGAGTTCGATTCTGGGGTATTTTATCCTGAAACCTAAGTAAGGATAAGTCTGCGTCTAACCCGCGCTGCCGGTTAGTTCTTAACCGTTTAAAAAGAACACCCGTCCACATATTTAACATTGTGGCAGGTTGTTATTAATAACACCAAAATCCATACCTTACACGCATGGGGAATTTCATCCTGAATCCTAAGAAAGGATATGCCGACGCCTAACATGCGTCGCCGGTTTAGTCTTTGTCCGTATAAAAAGATACCAGAACCTGATTCTGGGGACCTTTATCCCGAAGCCTAAGTAGGGATAAGTCAACGTCTAATACACGTATTCAACATCATAGCATAAAGTCTAAGGGAGTTCATTCCTTTAGCACAACGTCACATGCGGAACGGATTAAAACAATCCGCATGTAAGCTCAATTCAAATGGTAATCGGTAAGAGCACGTCAAATCCGTTGAGGGCTGAGGATTTGCCAAAAATCCTAAGTCAACGTCTCATACACGTCGCTGTTTAGTCTTTTCACAGGAGAAAGACGAAGTCTACGTATTCAATATCGTAGCACTAAAATGGGTAACTCTTTTAGCTTAACGTCACATGCGGAACGGACTTAAACAATCCGCATGCTAGCCCGACTCAAACGGTAGTCGGTAAAGGCTTATCAAACCCGTTGATGGCTGAGAATTTGCCAAAAATTCTATAAATACGAGTCATTGACGCATCAACTTCGTAGATTGGTCTCGTGACTCGAATATCTACCACGCTCAAATTCATTAAGAGCTTAAACTGTGTATACTCTAACAAACGTACGAGTATAAACTGTGTCGAACGCCGATCAACGCATAACCCTAGGTCAACGCCAGTCAACGCGTTGTGACCAAAAAGTCAACATTCGACGTTCGAAACCCTAGGGTCAACGCCGGTCAACGCGTAACCCTAGGTCAACGCCAGTCAATGCGTTGCGATCAAAAAAGTTAACTCAATGACACGAGCCAAACTCGACTCATCTGTTTTAGATTTGAGACTTCGACGATGGCCAGGCGATAAACGCAACGCCGGAAAGATTTTAGCTATTCGTCAAAGCATCGAGTAGACTAAAAATCGAAGGAGTCAAGAATCGAAGCTAACTACAGGTCCTTTGCGCCGACTGAAGGCTAGACCAATCATATCCAAAGTATTCCAGCCTCTTCTATAAAAGAAAAGAGTCTGGAACGCTTTGGAGGGGGTATCTGTAGGCATCGAAAATCACCTATAGGTCTCCACGAACAGCTCAGTGTTAAGGAAAGATGATGAACGTCACAATCCGGTTCACAGGAGTTTGATTGATGTTGGTAAACGCTTGAAGTGAATCGACAAACTACGTGAACTAACAGAATTCCGGAATAACGAAGGTACAGGCCAATCGAGAGCCCCGTGATGTTTACAAAAGGAACAATGCCCTTCGTGCCTCATTTGTTCTACAGATGATCCAACCATCGGAGCTGATAGAACTCCTCGTCGGCTTTCCAACGCACTTCGAATCACTCAAATCCGAGTTCGGACGAAGAATTAACAGCGAAAGCAGACAAATACACCATAACGGAGTGTCTCGGACCAACGAGACACCCTAAGGTGTCTCGGCTAAGGCCGAGACACCCTTGGGTGTCTCGACCTAAGCCGAGACACCCTAGGGTGTCTCGGCTCAGGTGGAGACACCCTGGGGTGTCTCCAACACAGAAATGGGCCTTTATGCGGTTTTAATCGCCCGCAAGCCCTCAAGCCTATAAATACAAGCCTTAGACCCTTATTTTTCATATCTGGAGTTTTGGAGAATTGGCGAAGCCCTGCCGGACTAAAAAGTGATCGAGTTCTTCAACGCAAGAGATCAAGAGTCCTCAGATCTGCATCACCCGTACCCGATCCTTAGGATTATCCCGTTGTGGTAATTCAAAGAAGAGAAATTATCTCGCTTTTGTCGAGATAGGAGCTTCTGTTTCTAGATCTTCTCGCGGATCGACGAAGCTCTGAACCAGATCTGATCATCGGTGGTCCACGGATATCAACGTCCCCGTCACAGGCAAAGATCCCACGCAAGCAGCGGGCGATAAACACTCGTTGCGTTTGTTTGAAGAGAATTGTAATCTTTTTGTTTTCATTGTGTAAAAGTCTTATAAAAAGACTGATTTTTGTTTTCGTTGTAAACGTCTGAAGTTTGTAATGAATCCCACAATGAAACAAGCAATTTTCACCACAAACAGCATACAACCCACTGCCTCTTAGTTCGCTCTCCCAACGTCCTAAGACGTAACTGGTCATACAAGTCCACCACTGTTTGAGTAGCGCATAGGCCTAACCAAAACATTTGAAATCTGTCAGAGGTAACTTCCTCCTAAGTTTGGCCAAACGATTCCTCATAGTAAGAGCGGCTACTGACACCTCGTCTGGTGGTGTGATATCAAGACCCAGAATCCCTAGTCGAAGGTCACGAATATAATTATGTCCATCAGAACCTGGGGTCTTATGGTAGGAAATAAATCCGCAATGAACTCGATCACGGTCATCCATGAGATTCCAGGACATCTGTCGCTATACAGCCTGTATCTTCAAATGAGCAAGGGAATGCTGGCAGGGAATAGAATGGATGTAAAGAAGGAGCCCTTCATCATTATTCAACTAATGCTCGTCAGTAAGAGTCAGCTTAGTCGGATCCTCGACATGATCTCTAAATAAATAACCAGACTTCTCTAAAGCCTGAGTGGAAATAGAGTCTGCAGTAAAAGGGGCATCGGTAATCAGCTGGCGTAGTGCACGACGTCCCCCATCTTGTATCAAACGACAGGATTCCTCAGAACAGCTCTTATCAAACTGAGGAGTCGGACCAATGGCCTGCCTATCAGCAACAAAAGCAAAAATCTCTCCACTACAACCACTAGTAGCATGAGAGGGAAGGCTGTCTGTGGGAAATTCAACTGCGGCAAAACAAGCGTAGAACCAAAAAATTATCCATGAATTATACAATGATTGAATTCATCTCACAAGATAGCAAGATACAACGATTTCGAGTGTCCTACACTAGAAGAACGGTATGCATCACCACGTAAGCAACGTGGTAATGCACCCCGACCCACACGGTGTAATACAATATGAAATCACCCCAATATGTCGGAAGACGTCACTTGAAACCTCGATCCCCGCGAAGGAGGACGTCGGTTCTTATCGAATGACCCAGGAAGGGGGCAAAACGAGGATATGATAGAAGCACGAATCATTCTGAAACCTCAAGCCTCGCGAAGGAGGATGTCGGTTCTTCCCGAATGACCCGCGAAGGAGCCAAACGAAGGCATGGTGGAATAGCAAATCATCCTAAAATCTCGATTCCCGCGAAGGAGGATATCGATTCTTCCCGAATGACCCGCGAAGGGGCCAAACGAGGATATAGAAAGCATAAATACTCACCCCCCGAAAGAGAATGTTGTGGGAGTCTCCCTCTCTCTAAGCTGTGAAGAAGAGCGACTCTTATGGAATCGCGGTCGGCGTGGAGACATGGTTAACCTACAACCAAAATCAATGGACCAGGTACAATCATGAATCCAAGTACCCGAAAATTAAAAGGGAAATTATGAACTTTAACTAAAGTCTTATAAAAAGAATAGGATTTTATAGTTAAAGTCTAATTAAACCTATGAGTTTTGTGCATGCAAACAATGGGCTCAAATTGCATTATAAACCCTCATGATCAAATTTTGGGTAAAATACCCAAAATACCCCTCATGTTTAAGGTTAAGTTTTAGCCACGAACACCTTTGAATTTGGCCATGATCGAGGAAAGAAAACCATCATCTTCAGTTTCTCACAATTTTGGCCAATTTTGTAAAAAGTCCCTCAATTAGTTTTGACCACTGTTTGCACATAAACCCCTCAATATTCTTTTGGTCCTCTTGCATAAAGCATCCCTCAACTTTTCGAACAAGTGGGCATACAACCCAAGTCCCAAAATTTTAGTCCTTTCTTACATAAACACCACCTCAAAATTTTGATTAACTTTTGCAAATAATCCCCCAAGAGATTTCGGTCCTATCTTTGCACATAAACCCCTCAATAATTGATGATCTTTTTGCATGAAACACCCCTCCAAGTTATGGCCAAATGGGTACACAACCCAAGTCCCAAAATTTCAGTCCACTTTTGCTTAAAAACTCCTCAAAATTTCAGCCCTATTTTACATATAAACCCCTCAAAATTCGGCCACTTTCAAAACCTATCATCAAGAATCAATCTTTTTCACAAAACCCACTTCATGAGAGCAAAAAGTCATAATCTTTGCATACAAATTCATGAGTTCTTTATTATATACACACATTACAAGAATAAATTTTCAATCTTTTCTACAAAATCTATAGATTCTTAAATCAAAATTAAGCATACAATGAAGATTTTTTTAAAAGAAGGTTACCCAATTCAAAAGCCCAACTCTTGAAGATGGAGATTCCTCAAATACTGGGCTTTTACTAATAAATCAAGTCAAAGCCTTCAACTTTTAACTTGACCAGTCTCTCCTGTGCTTAACAAAGAAAAAATCATGACAAAAGAAGAAGCACGCCTGTAGATCAGCCCGGACGGAGTCTTCAGAACTGCTCAATATCTTTGTAGCTTCACCTTTTAACTTGATAAGTCTCTCCTGTGCGAACCCTAGTTTCTCAAGTATCTGTCTACGAGAGCTCTCTAGGCCAGCCAGCTCGCCTGCAATTATGGCACCAGACACCTCAGCATACTTCAAGACTTTCTTGAGTTTGGCTATCTCCTCACGGTTGGAGTCTAAAGAACTGAATAACTCAACCCTATATGTGTCCTTCCTCACGAGAATAGCCATCATCTGCATGATAGAACCCTCCTGCGACTGAAGCTCCCTACCAATGAAAATTTGAATGTCGTGCCATTGTTCCAATTTACACTCCAGTTGAGAAGACACAAAGAAAGAAAACCCACCAGCCTTCAACTCCTCTAACTCCTGGAATTCACGCTCCATAACAACAAAGTCGGCGGTGAGGGAATCAGCTAGATCAGGATATCCCTCCTCTCCAAACATCGGCATGTATTAGGCAAGAGAACATCTAAATTGATCGAAACAGTATCCCTGATGAAGGATTTTCTCGATCATTTCCATCAAAAAAGCTAACAAAATAACCAAGATCCACACTGAAAATATCCTTACTAGGATCAAGATCTTCTAGTAGCGCTATGATGCCCTCGTATGGAGACAGTGAAGACCCTACAAGTAATTGTGCAGAGGGTAAGAGACTCTAGAATATAGTGGGGAAATTCAGAGTGAATTATAAGCTTACCAGTGCCAACAGAGGTTCCTTTAGTTTGATGTCCTGTACTAGGCTCCACTAATCTAATCTTGGTAGGCTCGAGAATAGTAGCAGGCACAACTGTCAACAATATATCGACTCCTCTAGGTGATTCTGCAATGCCCATCGGGTTTGGGGTAACAACAGCCAGAAGATAAGAATTGAACGGCTGACCCATAGTCATGCTTCCCCCCAATGGGGAAGAGACAGAACCCTCAGGCAAATAGGGATGCCAGAAATCGTAGCCGTATCAGTCCTAATGGCTGGTCTTACGATTACAATTCTTTATGAGTCAAATAGAAATTTTGACAAATGAAGAAAATGACAATGTCAGGGATTAGATGCATACCTGCAGATGAACCACCCTCAGGCAAACTAGGGATGTTAGAAATTGTAGTCGTATAAGTCCTAATGGATGGTCCTACGATTAGAATTCCTTATTAGTCAAATAGAAATGTCGACAAATAAAAAGAATATCATGGTCAGGGATTAGATGCATACCTCCAAATGAACCACCTGTTAGAACCTAGAGGGGGGTGAATAGGGTCTTATGCTAATCTAATCTGATTTTATGCCAATTAAAACTAATTAACAAATTATTCTTATAAGAGAGATATACAATATGTTACAAGCAAGAATAAGCAATATGAACAAATGTAAATATCCTAGCAATGAGATATAATATGGGATATATGCAAGGATATATAATTAACATAAGGGTAAACAATCTAAACCAGATAGTGAGCAATACAATCAACAAGCAATATACAAAGGCGATATAAGATATGAACATAAAAATAAGTGCGACAATGCAATCATAAACAAACAATATGATTATGGAGTTCGGTCCCCACGACCTAGGTCTCCGCTCCTCACCTCGAGGAGATCTCCACTATCACAACCGTTGTTATAACTCTCTACAATCCAAATTATACTAAGTATGAAAATACAATAAGCTCAATGGTTGTGTGTGTAAGTAATGAGAAAAACAAGTCTAAACTCAATTTAATCTAGCAAAATAAATATGACATGTTAAGCATAAACAAGCTAGATAAAGAGTTTAAGAAAACTTCTCTAAAACAAGAGTGGAGGGATGTAGATTGAAGCCAAAACAAGATTGATGATCTCCTCAAACTCTTGTGAAATTCTCTTCACAAACAAACTCTTAAACACTCTTTTAAACAAACACAAAACAAGCTTAAACCGTTGTTAAACTCTTTTAAAACATTTTCTTGGATAGCAATAAGAACTAAGATCAAAAGGGTATTTATAGCCTCCCAAAACCTCAGCCAAAAACTCCAAACAAAAGACCAAAAAGTCCATAGAATCGGAAATCAGATTCTGTACAAAAATAACCGTTGGAGTGAACGGGTCGATCGTGAAAATCTTGCGGTCGACCGTGAGCCACTTTCGAGGCTCAAAAAATTCCAGAAACTTTGACGGTCGACCGTGACGATCGACCGTGAGAATTTTCGAGCTAACGGTCGACCGTAGCCGGTCGACTGTGAAAGTTGTTGATTGCTCCGTAGGGAAAAACAAAGGCGCGGTCGACCGTGGCAGTGGACCGCAAACTGACATATGAAATACATGTTTGAAAGTTGATTTTTTTTATTTTAAAACCCTATTTAAAAATATCAAATAAATTCAGAAAAATATAAAAATTTGGAAAATGATTGTAGACATGATAATACACTTGCTAAAAAAACTGGTTTTCAAAAATGACCTCCCAAATGAAAAATATCATTATTTTGCAAAAAATAGTCCAAAACATAAAAATGTGAACATATGAGTTTTGATATTTTAGCTTAACCATGTTTTAAAACAATACAAAATAATTTTATAGACTTGAAGAAATATGTAAACTATTGTTATGATGTCTATAAACAATAAATATAGTATTTTATCAAAATACACGTATAATGCAGTAAAACATGATTTCATTGAACTAAATAAAATTGATATTGATGAAATCATATATATGCATGTAAGTATGAAACCAAAAATATGTTTTCTAATTATATTCAATTTGTTTCATATAAAAACTTGAAACTATCAAACCAAAACATATATGTATATATATAACTATATATATACATGGAAACCAATAAATGTGTGTGTGTATATTATATTGAGTTTAAGGTACTAACACGCATAATATAAACTCCTAAACTAAATTACCCAAGCTTGATCTTGATCTTCAATAGCTTGACTTTGTAATCTTGTGGATGAATCTTGAACTTGGATTTTCAACTTGAATTGTATTGCTTTAACCACTATATCCGCCAACCTCCATTTGATATGATCGTTATGGCGCAATCCATCCATCCTCCAACATGTTGTTTGTCTATAATAAATACAAATATATAAACACTAGAAAAATAACATTAGTGATAAATTTTTTATTAAACATCATCAAAACAAAGAGGCTAACAATCTCCCACTTTTTGATGATGATAAATAATTTACAAAACAAGATATATGTATGAAGGAAAATGAATGTACAATATTATAATTATCATGCATAACAAGGAAAGAGTATGCTAACAATATTTTTCCACCTTTGAAAACATCAAAAAGGAGAAAATCATATAGATGAAAGAGAGCGAAAGCTCCCCCTACCTATAAGCATGGGTGAGTATAACACATAGAAAAATATAAGGATTGCTCCCCCTATCAAAATGCCTCATGAATGTATGAAATGAATACTAAGGCATACATATGTGAGAAAGCATAGATTGAAAACATGCTAAACATAACTCACATACAAAAAAGATAATGAGAACACATATAAATATGAAAGAAGTGTCTCATTACATAATTTTAAAAACATAGTGTATAAAAATAGATTTATGAAATCAAAAGATAGAACATGAGAATCATGCAAAAAGTTTTTAAATGAAAACAAATTAATTTATGAAATCTTATAAATCAAGATTTATGTCCAAAAATAATGTTTGATCAAAAAAGAAAATTTTCTTTCTAAAACTTGATCAAACCACATAAAGAATACATTATAAAGCATATTTGAAATTGTAATCATCTATTTGTGCTTATATAATGAATTCAAAAGAACAAATCAAAACAAAATTTTCATAGTTCAAAAGTAACATCCAAGAATTATGAACTATGGATTTTAAAAAAATATATATATTTTTAAGAGTATAAAACCAAACCATCATTGATTTTTAAAAATCAAGAGAGGCAACCATATCTAGCTCTTGAGCTAGTAACAACACATATAAACATTTAAGCACCCGATAAACATGATTTGGGAATAAAAACCCAATAAACCCAGAGGGTTATATAAATACAAACCTCTCATCAAAACAAAACCAATAATTATGAAAACAAAAGAATTTGACCAATAAAAGGAGTTGTTTTCATAAAAGTTTAAAATACATTTTTCAAAACCAAGAAAAAGAAAAATAAAAGTACTAAAATTATTGGCTTAAAAATTATTTTAGCAGCCAAGTATTCTTGGTGTTAGTTTGTTTAGGGACATGACCCATATCATTAAGGCTCAAAGAACTAGGGTTATAAACCCTCTTGGGCACATATGGTGCACTAACACGGTCAAAACAATATTCATTCAAATGACCCTTCCGATTGTAATTTGTGCAATAAAAGAGATTAATTTGTTTTTGTGGACCATTAGCTCGTGCACAAGTAACATTTACAAATATAGATGGTCTTTTAAGATTATTTTGCAAATGTGAAATATTTTGAAACAATGTTGGTCTACTTGAAATATTTTACGATTTAGAAACTTTTCGTAAATCAAAACAAAACTTAGCTAAGTGACCAATTCTACCACAAAAATGATAATGATACACATTAACATGCTTATGATGAACAATAGGTGCATGTGTGTGTACATGTGATGAAGAGACTTGATGAGATGCACAAGGAGCATTGACATTTTTATATTTGTGTGCATCATAGCAAAATTTAGCTAAATGGTCTTTACGATCACAAATGGAGCACTTGTAAACTTTGCTATACAAGTGTGCATAGTGTGTAGGTGATTTATAAGTTATAGTACTAGATTTAGCGCACTTGTCCATAAGTTTCTTATGATTATCAATGCATGTGTTAAAAGTTGAATATAAGCATGATATGCGGTTTTTCACAAGATTTAATTTATTATTGGTCACAACATCATTGATAATAGAAGTAGAGCATGTATGATTATTCTTAAAAGAATCAAATTTATTTCTAATGCATTCTACTTCTAGCATGGCATCTTTATCAGCATGAGTTAAGCTAGAAATGGATGAAGTCAAATTTTCATTTTCTAATTTTAACATATCATTAATTTCTTTAAGAGCAGCATATTCTTGAGAAATGATATCAAAATTGGAGGCTAGCTTCTCATGATCGGATTTTAAACTAACATACTTGTTTTTGAGATCAATAAAATTATTTTGCAATTTAGTGTAGGCATGCGATAATTTCTCATATGCACAAGCGAGTTCATCAATAGATAAATCACTATCGGAATCGGAATCCCTTACTACACAAGAATTATCCTCTTGTGGCCGTGTGCATGATGCTCCTCTATCACTTGAAGTCGATTCCACCACAACGCGTCGAATCTCCTCCAAATCTCCTTGATCTGCTTTAAAAAGTTTCCAAATCGTGTAAGCACTATCAAAATGAGCAAGTTTGTTAGAAATACATGGTTCAAAAGCATTATGCAAGAGTTCTTGTAATACCCCAACCCTTGAGAGGGTGATGTGATTAGTATTGATAGATTTGATCGGAATACTCATACCACCAAGATGCATCTTCTTTTCGGGAACCCAACTCTTAGAAACTCCAAAGTTAAGCGTGCTTGGCCTGGAGAAATTCTAGGATGGGCGACTCCCTAGGAAGTTTTCTAGGGAGCACGTGAGTGAGGACAAAACATGCTGAAAAGACATGTGGTGGTTTGTGAGACCAGTCCATCAGATCTAATGACGTACCGACTCCGGGATTCCGGGGCGGGGCGTTACAAATGGTATCAGAGCAAAGCTAACCGGAATTATGAGAGCTAAGTGCTATGCGGCGCAAAGTGCTACGTCTAGAGGGCGTGAGCCACCTCTTGAGGCCGTAGGAGCCACCTCTAGAATCTCACACGGATGGTACGGTCTTGGATGATATGATTTGGCACAACGAGGACGTTGTGAGTTTAAGTGGGGGAGTTTGTAATACCCCAACCCTTGAGAGGGTGATGTGATTAGTATTGATAGATTTGATCGGAATACTCATACCACCAAGATGCATCTTCTTTTCGGGAACCCAACTCTTAGAAACTCCAAAGTTAAGCGTTCTTGGCCTGGAGAAATTCTAGGATGGGCGACCCCCTGGGAAGTTTTCTAGGGAGCACGTAAGTGAGGACAAAACGTGCTGAAAAGACATGTGGTGGTTTGTGAGACCAGTCCATCAGATCTAATAGCGTACCAACTCCGGGATTCCGGGACGGGGCGTTACAGTTCTAACATTAACTTGCTCATTGCAAACAATTTCTTATCATGATTGCTCCACTTGGATTTCTCCAATGTGGGCACAATATAAGCACAATCAATAACTTCCCATAAGTCGATATTTCTAGATTCAACAAATATTTTAAATTTAGAGCACCATTGAGCATAAGGGAAATTTTTATATTTTGGAGCAATATTTGGATTATAGCCTAAACGAAATACATTTATATTCATGATATATATGTGAATATATGCAAGCAAGACAAATACAATCATGACTAGATTAGCACAAATAAGATAACTTGAATCTTTAACTCAAGGCGATTAGTCCTTAAATCAAAGAGCACCAAGCTCTTATACCAATTGTTAGACCCTAGAGGGTGGTGAATAGGGTCTTATGCTAATCTAATCTGATTTTATGCTAATTAAAACTAATTAACAAATTATTCTTGCAAGAGAGATATAAAATATGTTACAAGCAAGAATAAGCAATATGAACAAATGTAAATATCCTAGCAATGAGATTTACTATGGGATATATGTAAGGATATATAATTAACACAAGGGTAAACAATCTAAACTAGATAGTGGGCAATATAATCAACAAGCAATATACAAAGATGATATAAGATATGAACATAAAAATAAATGTGCCAATACAATCACAATCAAACGATATGATTACGGAGTTCGGTTCCCACGACCTACGTCTTTGCTCCTCACCTCGAGGAGATCTCCACTATCACAACTGGGTTTTCTACGTTTACCCGAACAACGTTTATACCTCATAATGTCGGTTTTCAACGTTCACCGATCAACGTTCACAATCACTCACAATGTTGGTTTTCAACGCTCACCGATCAACGTTCACTCTTCACACTGTTTTCTAGCTCACCGAAAACTTTACAACACTAACAATGTAACAACAAATATGTTCTCTACAATAGATGAGAACTCAATGTAGCTCACTCTCGATTGTTACAACTCCACACAACCCAAATTATAGTAAGTATGAAAATACAATAAGCTCAATGGTTGTGTGTGTAAGTAATGAGAAAAACAAGTCTAAACTCAATTTAATGTAGAAAAATAAATATGACATATTAAGCATAAACAAGCTAGATAAAGAGTTTAAGAAAACTTCTCTTAAACAAGAGTGGAGGGATGTAGATTGAAGCCCAAACAAGATTGATGATCTCCTCAAACTCTTGTAAAATTCTCTTCACAAACAAACTCTTAAACACTCTTTTAGACAAACACAAAACAAGCTTAAACCCTTGTTAAATTCTTTTAAAACATTTTCTTGGATAGCAATGAGAACTGAGATCAATGGGGTATTTATAGCCTCCCAAAACCTCAGCCAAAAACTCCAAACAAAAGACCAAAAAGCCTATAGAATCAGAAATCAGATTCTGTACAAAAATAGCCGTTAGAGTGAATGACGGTCGACCGTGAAAATCTCACGGTCGACCGCGAGCCATTGTCGAGGCTCAGAAAATTCCAGAAACTTTGACGGACGACTGTGAGAATTTTCGAGCTGACGGTCGACCGTGACGGTCGACCGCAAAAGTTACTGATGGCTCCGTAGGGAAAAACAAAGGCGCGGTCGACCGTGGCGGTCGACCGCAAACTGACATATAAAATACATGTTTGAAAGTTAATTTTTTGATTTAAAAACCCTGTTTAAAAATATCAAATAAATTCAAAAAAATATAAAACTTTAAAAAATGATTGTAGACATAATAATACACATAGTAAAACTTTGAAAAATATAAAACTTTCAAAAAGGACCTCCCAAATGAGAAATATCATCATTTTAGAAAATAGTCCAAAACATGAAAATGTGAACATATGAGTTTTGACATTTTAGCTTAACCATGTTTTGAAACAATACAAAATAATTTTATAGACTTGAAGAAAGATGTAAACTATTGTTATGAAGTCTATAAACAATGAATATAGTATTTTATTAAAATACACATATAATGCACTAAAACATGATTTCATTGAACTAAATAAAATTGATATCGATGAAATCATATATATGCATGTAAGTATGAAACAAAAAATATGTTTTCTAATTATATTCAATTTGTTTCATATTAAAACTTAAAAACTATCAAAACAAAACATATATGTATATATATCACTATATATATACATGGAAACCAATAAATGTGTGTGTGTATATTATATTGAGCTTAAGATACTAACACACATAACTCCTAAACTAAATTACCCAAGCTTAATCTTGATCTTCAATAGCTTGACTTGGTAATCTTACGGATGAAGCTTGAACTTGGATCTTCAACTTGAATTGCATTGCTTCAACCACTATATCCGCCAACCTCCATTTGATATGATCGTTATGACACAATCCATCCATCCTCCAACACATTGTTTGTCTACAATAAATAGAAATATACAAACACTGGACAAACAACATTAGTGGTAAATTATTTGTTAAACATTATCAAAACATAGAGGCTAACACCACCCTCAGCGGATGGTCATGTAGCCTCTCCGGTAGCCTGCTCTGCTAATATCTCAATGAGCAACCTAGTATCGGATCTTGAGAAGCTCGATGCTGAGACGTACATATGTTCACTAAATCCCCCAAGATCCACACTATAAAAGGTCTCATCCTCGACCGGTTTCTCTAGTGCGGCATCTACACGAGATTTTAGTGTTGGATAAAAAAAAGAAAAAAAAAGAAAAAAAAAGAAAAGCTAAAGTTCATAATAGGAAAGTTCAGATTCACCTGTGGCTGTGGCAGGAGGCTCTTCTATCCCGATATTTGTGCCCGCGTCCTTTAATTTGTCTAAGAGAGAATGAAGTACAGAAATGATTAAAGGGGGAATGAATTATGAATTACCTAACTTCTTTAACTGCCACTTGAATGGTGTATTATCGATGTTAGATATACATGGGTGTAGAATCATCGACTCAACATTGTTATCCTCCCCAGCATCTCTGTTTGCCCCAACATACGTAGGCTCATCACTGATAGCATCACACATTTGCTACACAAAGCTCAAGCTATCAAAATGGCCAGGATTGGAGAACACAGAGTCGTACAGAAGTTCGCCTCCTCCATGACTTCCTAAAACACGAAACATGACTAGGTTTAGGGAATCTAGAAGAGCACTATTTAAAAGTTATGCAAATAGTAGAGCATTACCTTCTTCCCCACCAGTAGTTACGTTACCATGTAACTTTGCTTTGTGGGCACGCGGATCGACATACGACTTACGAATGGTCTTCTTCAGCTCCATAGGACTAACAGGTCGCTCATGCGTAGATGTAGCATGCATCCCGACCTGTGCAGAAGCCTCAGCGCTGGATCGTGATCTTACGTAACGGAAAATAAGAGGCTCATGCTCATCAACCATCCTTCCCGAAGTGACAAGAGTCATCTTTGAGGAGCCGGTTGAGATCTAGAAAAGGTAGAGTATTGAGACCAACGAGAAAATGCTAGATACATTAATTCTAAAAAGAAAGAGTCTGACAAACCTATCTCAGATTCTTCCCCATCAACTCTAAAGTTAGTGTCCATGTCCCTTAATTCTTCTTCAGAAGTCTCATCCTCATCATCAATAGGAAGGATCTCCTCATCATCCTCCATCCTATCTTTGCTTGAACGGGAGGGTTTGACAGGTTTCTTTCCCGCTTCTTTGAAAGCTCAGCCTTACGAGCAGCTTTAATAGTAGTCTGAACCAAGTGCTCGGCCTCTAACTCTGAGAGGCCCTTCACATCTAGAAGCTCATTGGCAGAAAGGAGCTATTTGCAGCTGAGAAAGGTAAGCAATGGTTTATGTTTGGATGAAGGAAGAGCAAAATAGGTGCCGGTATAACCTATCATAGTCCAAAGCCATGCTCGAACACCGTCAATAAGGCCACCTTCAGTCCTCAAGCCTCGATTCGGGTTCCCAACATATAGTTGGTCATAACCGAATTGACCAGCGAAACGGCAAGGAAGATAGGGCTCTATGTGGCAACGACCCTTCACCCGAAGGACGAGGTATGCAACATGGATGTTCACCAACCAACGGAAGCAACCAATATCAAGGGAAGTCCAATCAGCCCCTGGTTTCTCTTCATCAATCAATACGTCATCATAACGGCTCGATAAATAAGGAAAACATTTGAAGAATTCCCAGTACTTACAAACTTGAAGCTCTCGTTGTGCCACGGTGAAGGTCTTCGCATACCATTTGCTCCCCTCTAACAACTACAAAAAAGGGACAGAGGCATCGGCAGTACTAGGCACCGACATCAAATGAGGACGGTGAAGGATGAGTCATGCCATCAAGTATGTATACGGAAGCTTGACCTTTACGGAAAGAATCTCAGTCGATGGTTCAGGACCCACATGTATAAAACCATCAACCAAATATTTAAGCCCATAATGAATATCGGCGATCATCGCTGGAAGCAGAGAGAGACCCTTCTCGTGAGCTAGCTGGACGGTAGGGAGGAGGACCTCAATAGGCAAAGCATCAAAAAACTAATATAGAACGACACACTTCTTCAGCCAAAGGGCGAGATACCCCGCCAGAAGGGCCTTAGGCTGAATAGGGTTCCGTGCATGACAAAGGAATGTTCGAAATTTAGTCCCCACGTGAAAAGAACCCTCAACACCAGCGGTAGTAAATGAACGAGCTTCGGGCCTCTCAATTATGTCATTAATGGCAGAAGGTGTCAAAGGGGCCAACTTACAAATGTTCTCACCAAAACTGCTCTCCAAATCCTGAAATAAATAATCAGCAAACTGCTTCAAGCTGACCTGCTTCTTCCTCTTCGCTAGGGGACTCATCCTGACCAGGGATATATAATAATGATACGTAAGGTCCCAGAGCGTGTCATACATGTCGGAGGAATCTTTCTTCAGCTGTCCCAGCTGTAGGTTAGAGGGAAAGTATTCTTGATATGGATAATCTCTTATTAGAAGACCAAAAACCTTATGCATCTTATGGAGAGCTAACTCCAACTCTCCATTGCGAGTCAAAAAAGTGTTATTGTCTGGGTTATAAGACTCCAGCAATGCCAGGAAATGACAACTGCTGATCAAAAATCTGTACATGGTGGCTCGTATGGGTGCGTACAATCCGTTGTGTCTCAGCTCACTCTCTCAACGTCCCAAAACATAACTAGTCATACGAGTCTACCACCTTTTAGGTAATGAATATGCCCAACCGACACATCTGAACTCCTTCAGGGGTAACTTCCTCCTAAGTCTAGCCAGACGATTCCTCACAGTATTGGCAGCTACTGACACCTCGTCTAGTGGTGCTGTATCAAGTCCCAGAATCTCCGGTTGAAGGCCGCGAATATGATTATACCCATCAGAACCTGGGGTCTTATGATGGAAAACAAAACCATAATGAACTCGATCATGGTCATCTGTAAGATTCTAAGACATCTACCACCACACAGCTTGCGTCTCCAAATGAGCGATGGAATGCTGACGGGGAATAGAGGGGATGTATAAAAGGCTCCCGCCATCACCATTCAACTAATGCTCATCATCAATAGTCGATTTAGCCGGATCCTCAGCATGGTCCCCGAATAAATAATCAGGCTTCTCTAAAGCCTGGGTAGAAATAGAGTCTTCAGTAAAGGTAGCATCGGTAATCAGCTGGCGTAATGAACGATAGTCCCCGTCTCGTATCAATCGATGAATCTCCTTGGGATGACTCTCATTAAACTGAGGAGTCGGACCAATAGCCTGCTTGTCAACACTAGCAGTGATAGTCTCCCTGCTGTAACCGCTCGTAGCATAAGGTGGAAGACCATCTGCGGGGAACTCAACTGCAACAAAACAAAACAAAATTAGAAAAATATTTCTAAATTATACAAGAATTGAATTCATCTTACAAGCCAACGAGATAGAGTCACTCCTTAGGTGATTGGCTAGGTATTCCGATTGTCTTACATGAGAAGGAGCCAAACAAGGGTATAACGGAACTCAAAATCATCCCTAAGCCTCAATCCCCACGAAGAAGGATGTCAGCTCTTCCCGAATGACTCACGAAAGAGGCAAACAAGGATATAAAAAAGGGCTCACCCCCATATAAGGAAGCTACTGAAGCCTTCCTCTCACTATGCTGAGAAGATGATCAGCTCTTATCAAAACATGGTCGACGCAGAGACATTGTTAACCTACAACGAAAATCAACGAATCAGGTACAATCATGAATCCTAGAACCCGAAATTAAAAAAGAAATTATGAATTTTAACCAAAATCCTACAAATAAAATAGGATTTTACGGTTGAAGTCTAATTAAGCCTACGAGTTCCATACATGCAAACAATGGGTTCAATTTACATTTAGAACCCTCATGATCAACTTTAGGGTGAAATGCCTAAAATACCTCTCATGTTCGAGGATCAATTTTAGCCATGAACACATTTAAATTTGGCCATGATTGAAGAGGGAAAACCCGTCATCCTCAGCATCACATTTTTGGCCAATTTTACAAATAAACCCCTACAAATCTCGGCCAAATTTGCACCTTAACCCCTCAATATTTCGACTATATTCAAAACTCATCTCCAAGATTCAATCTTTTCACAAAACGCAATTTATGAGAGCAAAAAGCTACAATTTTTGCATATAAATTCATTAATTCTTGATTACATACCCACGCTAAAAGAGTAAAGTTTTAATCTTTACATCCAAACCATTAACTTTTGGATCAAAATCAAGTGTGCAACATAGAGGGCATGAAAAAGAAACTTACCCAACTCAAAAGCCTAACTCTTGAAGGTGGAGATTCCACAAACCCTAACCTTGGAGACGTGAAATTTTCCGCCAATAAGGAGAGTAAAATCCAAATTTTTTGAAGGGTTAAGGCTTTTAAAGAGAAGATTTTGAATGGGTCAAGAGTTCTTGAAGAAAAGAAATAATGAGTTTGGAGGAAGAGTTTGGGTACAAGGAAGAAGATGGAGGAGTTTTAGGGCGGAAAGGACTTCAAGTTGAAGTTTGGAGCAAAAGGGGGAAATGAAAGTACAAAAAACAAAAAAAACCAAAGAAGGGGGTGCCCATTGACCGAGACACTCATATTGTCTCGGCCCATTGATATAGCCACTCATAGTGTCTCAGCCAAGGCCGATACACATGGAATGTCTCGACCAAGGTCGAGACACCTAGAGTGTCTTAGCCAAGGATGAGACACTCTTAGTATCTAGGGCCCGGGGCGGGGCCCTCATGTGCCTTTATGAGGATTTTTCGCTTGTTTTTGCCCGTTATTAGTTGTTCTGATAAAAAATCAATATCAGTTAACATCGATCGATGCGAAATACTAAGGTCAACGTTGGTCAACGCGTAGCCCTAGGTCAACTCGAGTCAACGTGTTGCGATGAAAGGTAACGCTGATCGATACGAAACCGTAAGGTCAACGCTAGTCAACGCGTAGCCCTAGGTCAACGCCAGTCAATGCGTTGCGATGAAAATCAACGCCGGTCGATGTGAAACTCTAAGGTCAACATCGGTCAACGCGTAGCCCTAGGTTAACGCCAGTTAACGTGTTATGATGAAAGGCAACGTCGATCGATGTGAAACCCTAAGGTCAACGCCAGTCAATGCGTAGCCCTAGGTCAACGCCAATCAACACGTTATGATGAAAGTCAATGTCGATCGATGCGAAACCCTAAGGTCAACAGTAGTCAACGGTAGCCCTAGGTCAATGCCAGTCAACGCATGTCGATGCGAAACCCTAAAGTTAACGCCGGTCAACGCGTAGATCTGAGGCAACACCGGTCAACATGTAGTCCTAGGTCAACGCCAGTCAACGTGTTGCGATGAAAGTCAATGCCGATCGATGTGAAACCCTAAGGTCAATGGCGGTCAATGCGTAGCCCTGAGTCAACGCCGGTTAACGTGTTGCAATGGGGATAATCAGTTTAAAGTCAACTCAATGACACGAGCCAAAACCAACTCACTAATTTTGATTCGAGACATCAACGATGACCAAATAATAAATGCAGCACCAGAATAGCTTTAGTTATTCATCAAAATATTGAATAGACTAAAAAATCAAAGAAGTCAAAGATCGGAGCTGACTACATGTCCTTTTATATCGACTAAAGGTTGGACCGATCACATCTAAAGTATTTCAGGCCCTTCTATAAAAAAAACGAGACTAGAATACTTTGGAGGGGGTATGTGTAGGCGTCAAAAATTGCCTACGGGCTCTCGCACCCAGCTCAAAGTAGAGAGAAGATGATGAACAATACTATCTGAGTCATAGAAGCTTAATTGACGTCCATGAGTGCATGAAGTAAGTCGACGAACCGTGTGAAGCAATAGAACTGCAGAATAACGAAGATACAAACTGATTGGGAACTACGCTTCGCTTACGAAAGACAAAGTGTCCTTCATGTCCTATCTACTCTACATGTGATTTAACCATGGGAGCTTGTAGATCTCCTCGTCGGCTTTCCTTCGCACTTTGAATCGTATAATTCTGAGTTCGGACGACGAAGATACAGCGAAAACGGACGGGGCACGCCTGAACGATGCCCAGGCCTTCGCGGAGACACTATGAGTGTCTAGGCCGAGGCCGAGACACTCGAAGTGTCTCGGCCAAGGCTAAGACACGCATGGTGTCTCGCCAAGGCCGAGATAGCTTGGGTGTCTGCAGGCCTAGAAAGGCCGTTTTGAGCCGTTTCCAACCGTTAACTGCCTGAATTTGTTTTAACTGATCTAATATTATCCAAGAACGTGATAAAGTGGTTATAATTAAGAATAAGTTTGAATCGATCGTTCTTATCCAAAAATGAAAGTCCCGAAGCCTATAAATACAGCCCTAGGGCCTTTATTTGAACAGATCAGGAATTCTCAAGCCTTAAGGAAGCCCTGCTAAATCAGAGACTGAGGAGCACGAATTTCAAAGAGGAGGAGAAAATCGAATCGAGTTCTTTGACATAAGGAAGAGGAGTTCGTCATATCCATAGCTCGGTTCCTTCCCTTGAGATCATACCTAGCTACGATCTTGATAAGAGTGGTTATCTCGCTGTTGCCAAGATACCTGCTCCGGTTTCTTGATTCCTTCACGAATCAACGAAACTCCGGATTGATCTAATCGCTTGGTAGTCCATGGATATTAACATTCCTAGCACAGGAAAAGATCTCATGCAAACAACAATAGATAAACTACTGTTGAGTTTGTTTTGACGAGAGTTGTAATTTTCTGTTTTCATTGTGTAAGAGTCTTATAAAAGACTATCCTTTTCATTTTTATTGTAACGACTAAAGTTGTAATGAATACCTAAATGAATATGTCAACTTTCACACCAAACACACGCATGTCGTCTAACAAACAATAAATTTATATGGAATTGAAAATTAAACTAAATAAAATTTATGACTAATTAGGGCCGAGTAATAATCGGTTCAAACCGCCTCAACTAGCCGAACCTATCAAATTTCAACTGTTCAGCTTGGCTGTAGATTATATGTTAGTCGGTTCAATTTGAGAAAATTGTAACCCAAACTAATTGAATAGACCGTTTTCTTAATTTTAGAATATGTACCCTTTCTTTCTTCCCATTAATCGACTAATTTCTTTCTCTTTTTTTAAGAATTTTTTTCTTTCAATTAGTTTGCATCATTATTTTGTCGATTCCTTAGTACACATTTTTCTTGGACCAATTTCATAACACGTGTCTTTCTTTTGGGTAAAGATAACTCTTTTTCTTATTTAAATGAGTACAAGCCAAAACCGAATATACTGAATCAAACTAATCGAAGTAAATTCAATTCGGTTTTGAATATAGAATGGTTTGATTTAATTTTGTAAAAATTACTCAAACCTAACTGAACCAACCGTTTACTCACCAAATAACAATTTTAATTTCATAAGAATGGATGCGAATTTTTTCTCTATCCTTCATCTGAATTATTTTCTTTTTCTCATGCTGCCGCCGCACTTCTTGGTCTTTTTCTAGACGGAAAGGAAACAAGCAATCTGATGGAGGCACATTGTTGAGGTTAGGTTTCATCTGGAAGCATATTACTATATTGGTGGTCCTCGGGCAGGCTGCCAAATTGACGGTTGGAAAAAGTATGGATGATCATGCGCTCATAATTGTGACCAGCCTTGTCATGGACTCATGATTGCAATTGATTTTGGTAGATCAGGAGGGGGCCGACGAATGATTTCATGACTTTGATATTGAATGAGCTATAAGTTATACAAGGAGGATGTAAAGCGCTATGAAGTAATCAGTGGTGTCTATATTTTGCAATAACATTGCATCAAAGGGCTATCTATTTTTGGATTAGTATAATACAAATGATTGTTTCATCAATATCACCTTATATTTGGGATCAATTTATCTAAGCCATATTATATTTTTCAACTTATATCTAAACCATCTATAAATTTAGTTTTTCTTCTAATCAATCACCTGATCTCACTTTACTATGGAAATCCCCTAGAAATCCCAAAAATACCTTTATTTAATCTGACGTGTAAAGCATGTGATCTTTTCTTGTTGATGTTCTTGTTGGGATTCGAGGGAATCCACACAAATGCCGTGAGAAGGTCACACAAGATCAAAATAATACCACAAACATAAACAAACAAATTTTACGTGGTTCGGCAAGTTTCCTACGTCCACAAGGCAAGAAGGGGATGAGATTTTCACTAATAGAGAGAGTACAGATAGAGATTATAAAATCACTCAAAACCTCACAAATTAATCTCTCAAACAAAGCTCTAAAATCTCTCACCAAATCTCTCAAACAAATAGCTCAGGAGTCTCTCAAATTCCCTTTAAAGAAACTCTTTATATCAAACAAGAAACCCAAACCAATCAGGAAACTAAAATTAGGCCCAAAAACCCGACACGGTCGACCGCACTTGACGCCGCGGTCGACCGGCCAGAACAACAGAAACTCACCCTGTAAACAAACCTGTATTGGTCGACTGGCATGACCCTTCAGTCGACCGGACAACAAATTTAGTCAACCGAAAGTATCTCACGGTCGACCAGACAAAGTGTATCAAAATGACCTGTTGCCGTGCAGGTTTTTGGTCGACCGACCTTGCCTCACAGTCGACCGGACAACACCCAAATTGTTTCCTGCTTCAAAATTTTTGAACTTCGTTGTTGTATCCACCATTTCTATAATTCTTCACCTCGACAAAGTTTTCCCAAAACTGACCCGACACCAATACCAACCAAACATCCCACTTGTTGTGTCCAGTACGAAGTGAAACAAATTCATGATAATGGTTTTAATCTATAACAAGTCAGGAACCAAATGAGAATGCAAACAAACTCTAAATGTCAGTATCAACTCATCAAACCGGCTGTATCAAAATGATTACCTACGTATCCTCTTGCCCAATGAATCAAGCCTCGCGTAGTTCATGCAAATGGACTCCAAAGGCCCTCAATCAACTAGAATGATTTTTAACCCTTCACCAACTTTACTATCATAACCAACAAATCTGCAGCTGATAACTCTCCTAATGGCCTCAAAGTGAAAAGATAAACTCTCTTCCAAACTTGCATCTCTCCGCACTAAATCTATCTTGGAGCTTAACTCCTCAATCCTATATGTAGAAGAAACACAATTACTAAACACCTCTACCTGAGGTGAACCAATGACCATAGCCCAATCTAAACTATGTTCACTTGCTTCACTCGAATCAAGAAACTCATCATCTGTATCAACACTAACATGATCCCAAATCTGTGTTACCTCAACTGGAATCCCAAACGATACAGAATGATCTGGAGAACATAGAGTAATCTCCATCCAACGTGACGTGGTATCACTCTCCACCCACTGCGATACACCAATGATCTGTCTAACACTCTCCACCCGCTGAGAGTCAAAAATTACACTACTGCTCAGAACAATCTTCTTATCATCAGAGCCCCATAACTTGTAGCCAAACATGCCTTTGAATCCCAAATATATACTCGGATCAAATTTTACATCCTCAATGTGACAATATACTGGGCACCCAAATATTCGAAGCAACACAAAATCTAAAGTAGCTCTAACAGACCCAAATACTCCAATCGTAGCAGACGACAACCTATTAATAAGATGACTCAAATATGTCAAAGCCTCATCACCAAAACTCTTCTCCAAACTGTCGCTTAACATCAAACATTGATTCTCCTCCAGCAAGGAACAGCTCATCAAATCTGCCATCTCATCTCGTTACCCTAAAGTTTCCTTTCCAATAAAGTGTCTCAAGCTGCCTTGAGCTCGGTACAAATGCAGAAACAGATCTCTCTTATACTTTTTGTTTGTCTTGGTCTCTATACACTTCTTCTACCTATTATTGACTAATAGGACTTCACTCAAACAGGACTTGGTTGCAACCCAAAAATGCCTAGAACAGTCTTCAACACAAGAAACCAAATACCTATTATATCCCAATGATGCCTCCTTGAAAGCCCCCAAACTCCCACATGAACATCATCTAGAAGACCCTTAGCTCGATAAATAGAAGTGTCAAACTTTACCTCGGTCTTCTTGCTCATACTAATATGTTCACAGGTCTTCAATCTGCAGGTCAAAGCACCTCTCACTAATCCATGCACGGAATCAACACTCGAATGTCCCAGCCTCCTCAAATGCCACGGTCTAGCCAAATTAATAGAAGTCATCAGTGCTCCACCTGTCACCGTTCTCCCAATAAAATAATACAAATTATTTTTCCTAATGCCCTTCATCACAATCATGGACTCCAATGTGACCTTCAGAGATGCATTCTCTAAGATCACCCGATAGCCTACTACCTTCAAAATCCCAAGTGAAATGATATTCTTCGTCAACTATGGAATAAAACTCACTTTCTTCAAATCCCTAATCACCCCATCATACATCCTGATCCGAATTGTTCCAATACCATCAATAAGGCATCTATGATTATTACCCATGAGCACGACATCCCCTCTTTCTAACTCTTCAAAGCTGAAGAACCAATCCCTCCTAGGGTAAATATGGTATGAAGCACTCTAATCTAACATTCACTCTGTAGAGTCGGCATCATAAACTAATGGTAGTGCAAGGTACGAATAGCCCGAAGAATCCAAATCTGAATTGTCATCACTAGCCTTGGCTCACCTCTGAAGCTTGTACGCCTTTCCAATTATTCTTCCCAGCTCAATCTTTTAACTTTGGGAATTCAAACTTCTAATGTCTATCTTCTTTGCAAAAAGCACATTGATTTCTACCAACTGAAGGATGTGCTCCTCTAGACTGCAACCTCCTATTTCGGTTTGGACTTTTCTCGCTTGCGGTTAATGCCTCTGCAATTGTACCATTTAAAGACCATTATCCTTCTTCCTTAGCTGATAATTTACAAGAGCAGCGGTAACCTTACTATATGAAAGAGATGACTTTCCATTGATTAGAGTAAGAACAAAGGTCTCATATTCCTCATCAAGTAAGGAACTCAATAGCAATAATACCTTATCCTTATCCTCAATCATAACATCCATATTCATCAAATCTGTAAAAAGCTTAGTGTAGTTGTTCATGTGATCACTAATTGAGATTTTCTTCTTCAACTGGAAATGATAAAGCCTGCTCTTCAAATGCAAACGATTCTCAACACTCTTCCTCAAATACTTGCTCTCAAAAATCTCTAAAATCTTCTTTGCAGAAGTCTCATTGATCACATCATTTATTAGATCCTACGTTAAACAAGACCTAATCACGCCACATGCTGTCCAATTCATCTTCTTTCAAACCTTTTCTTCAATATCGTCCTGCTTGTCGTCCAACTCCAAAGTGTTTTCTAAATTCTACATGTTCAGCGCATCCAAAACTTTACATCTCCATAATCCAAAGTTATTCGTGCCATTAAACTTTTCCACATTTATCTTCATAGAGTGGATATTCAAACTTTGAACGGTCTTCACGCCAGAGGTACCACTCTCAACACCTTCTTTCCCAGCCATCTTCCTAAAAATACAAACTAACCAATGCGGAACAAACTGAAAGATAGATCCAAACTACAAGAAAGGTAGATTTTTACCTCCAACTGAAACCCTAATAAGAGTCTCCAAAAGATCTTACCCCCACACGACAAAAGACAAGATCCACAATAGTAAAAGTCTCACTTTTATCTCCAATTGAAAACCTAGATGAGCTTCCAAAGTGATCTAATCCTCCACCTAATCCAAAGCGTGGCCTGGGCTTTGATACCACTTGTTAGGATCTGAGGAAATCTACACAAATGCTGAGAGAATGTCACATAAGATCAAAATAATGCCACAAACACAAACAAACGAATTTACGTGGTTCGGCAAGTTGCCTATGTCCACGGGGCGAGAAAGGAATGAGATTTTCGCTAATAGAGAGAGTACAAATAGAGATTACAAAATCACTGAAAATCTCACAAATTAATCGCTCAAACAAAGCTCTTAAATCTCTCAACAAATCTTCCAAACACACAGCTCAAAAGTCTCTCAAATTCCCCTTAAAGAAACCCTAAAAATCATGTTCCTATTTATATTAAAACAGAAACCCAAACCAATCAGAAAACTAAAATTAGGACATAAACCTTGACGCGGTCGACCGCACTTGACGACGCGGTCGTCCGGCCAGAACAACAGAAACTCACCCTATAAACAAACCTGTATTGGTCGACCGGCATGACCCTTCAGTCGACCGGACATCAAATTCGATCTACCAGAAGTTTTTAGAAATTATGGTTTAATCTGGGATTAAACAATGAAAGATGATGTGATGTAATTTTAAATTATTTTAGTCCACTACTGTGTGTTTGTGAAACGCTTTGCTTAAAATAATATTTGGCCTACTCCGGTGCAAGGATCACAAGGCCAAACTATTTCTAGGAACAGCAGCACAGTATTCTGGTGTGCACCAACCCAGTACTGTTAAGATCTCCTTGATCTATAAGACCTTTCGGTCAAGGTAAAGATCTCCTTGATCTCAGAATCTTTTTGTTCAAAAACCTTTCGGTTTAAAGGCAAGTTCTTGCAGGCACAGTTTCTACAGCAGCAACACAACAGTAACAACGTTAAGATCTTCTTGATCCAATGTTCGTTTTCAAAGCTCGACGTTCATTTTCAAGCTTGCATGTGTATATCCATGAGCTGCCTAAGGGTGCTATTTATAGGCCTCTAAGGCCAGCTCAAGAGTCACTCATAATTAATGTGACTGTTATAATTATTAATGGCAATTAAGATTGTAACATCAATATATTAAATTGCTCTAAATATTGTTGTAACTATTGCATGTAATAACTCTTGAATATGAGGCAATCAATGGACGTGTTGCTACGAAACGTGAGGGTCACGTCTTAGCAAATCAAAAGAACATCGTCTGTAGGACAAACCTCTTATGATAGACCAACCTCGTCGAATGAGCGAACCTCATCAAACAGGTGAACCTCATCGAACGAGTGAACCTCGTCAAGCAGGCGAACCTCATATGACAAACGAACCTCGTCAAATAGATGAACCTTATATGACAAACGAACCTTGTCGAATGAGAAAACCTTATATGACAGACGAACCTCATATGATAGACGAACCTTGTCAAACAAGCGAACCTCGTATGACAGACGAACCTCATCGAACGAGCGAACCTCGTCAAACAAGAGAAACTTGTATGACAGACGAACCTCGTCGAACGAGCGAACATCGTCAAACCAGCGAACCTCAAGAATGTCAGGGTCACACCCTTATGCGAATGTGTAGTTCATTCGCATGCTGCAAAGCAGCCTGCAAGGTAACCTTCGTGTAAGCCAACATGGCGCCAAATAACCCCGATGACTCCGTACGAAGTGCAAAATGCACATAACAAAGCGCCACATAACGCCTCAGCCCGATTAGCCCCATTTCCTAACCTATTAGACCATGGCCCACAACCCATGACCCACTAGAACTTATGAGAGATTAATTAAAATAAACACTTCTCGACTTGTCTTTGACAAGCCTTGAACAAGGGACCTTTTGAAACATTAAAATATTAACTTTCCACTAGGCTAAGTACTTGTAGTTTATATATATATATATATATAGTTTGAAAACTTATTTTTGAAAGCGGTTTTGACCAAAAAATCCAACAATCCTCCACAAGTTTTTAAACTAGTGCCATGTTATGGTGCCGTCATTTCAATTGTTATGTATAAGGTAGATGTCGCAAGGACTTGAATCCTCTTTAGACCAACTGAATAGATGATAGATGCATGGTGTCACAGAGATTTAAACCAGCACATATCTAAAATCCAGCGATCACGCACGATCAAACTCATCTATGGTAGTTTTCACTTTGAACCACAATTATCTTTGCTTTTGCATGTTTATAGCCCAGTAATTGTCTTTGTTTCTGCTAGGGCTCTAGGTATCTTTTCACAATACACCATAGGAGATGGCCAAATCTCCACCCAGGCATAGATGAGTTCTTTAGGTATGTTTCCTATCAAACATCCCGCATCCGAAATACTTTGAACTCATTAAGGCTTAAGAGCTATCCTCTCTCATGATAGGATTCTAGGTGAGTCCTTTAGGCATGTTTCCTATCTAAAAACCGTTATCTAAAATGCTTTGGACC
Organism: Asparagus kiusianus; assembly: GCA_022839385.1. NCBI lineage: Eukaryota > Viridiplantae > Streptophyta > Magnoliopsida > Asparagales > Asparagaceae > Asparagus > Asparagus kiusianus. The sequence goes on from BQKN01064246.1 coordinate 466,379, forward strand.
TATTAAGGCTTAACAGCCAACCCCTTTACATGATAGGATTATCGATGAGTCCTTTAGGCATATTACATATCCAACATCCCACATCCGAAATGCTTTGGACTAATTAAGGCTTAACAACCAGCCTCTTTACATAATAGGATTTCACTTGTAAATCTTATTTGACTTTTAAACCAATCATCTTGTCATTAATAGCGTAAGCTTTGAACTAATAACTTGACGAAATGGTAAGTGTTTGTAAGATACACCAAACTTTACGAATCTTACTTGACTTTTGAACCAGTTATCTTTATTATTAGTAGCGTAAGCTTTGAACTAATAATTGGATGAACATGGTAAGTATTTGTAAGACTCACAAAACTTTAAGACTCATTACAATAGACATCCTTTCGACTATGTCCTTTTCAGACCTTTAGTCAAATGACCAGTCACATTCTTTGAAGACTGAACATCAATCACCGAGATGACTTCTTGGCAAATGAGTTCTCTCAAATAGCCATACTTCAGACGAATGGTCTATCTCTTTCCATTGAACAACGAGTTCGCTACCATGGCACGCGTTGCTTGATTATCATAATAGATTATAATTGCACCTTGTAATTCTATCAATGGAAGGTCTTGAAGAATACAACTGAACCACTCAGCTTCATCTCCTGCAACAAAGAGTGCGAAGAACTCATATTCCATTGATGACTATGCAATCATAGTTTGTTTCTTAGATTTCCACGAGATGGCAGCTCTACCCATGATGAAGATAAAACCTCCAGAAGATCTACACTCATCTGGTTCTGAGCATCAGCTCGCATCTGAATAGCCTTCGATTACAGTCGGATATCCAGTGTAAAATAGGCCCAGACCTGTAGTTCCTTTCAAGTATCTCATCAATCTCTAGGCAACATCCTAGTGAAGCTTTCCAGGATTACTTGTGAACCTACTAAGAATTCCTACTGTGAATGCTATATCAGGCCTTGTGCATCTCATCGCATACATAAGACTCCCAATGATCTTTGAGTACCTTAGCTGCTCTACTGGTCTTCCAGTGTTCAGTCGAAGCTTCTTGTTGTAATCATATGGCACTGACAGTTCTGATAGGTCATAGTACCTATACTTTCTTAGCATGCTCTCGACATAATGAGATTAGGACAATCCAATATCCTCTTCAAAGTATATGATTTGATTCTGAGAATCATGTCCGCAGTACCAAGATTCTTCATGCTAAACTAAGCTGATAGAAATTTCTTGGTAAATGTTACTATCTCCAAATCACTCCTGACGATGAGCATATCATCCACACAGAGACATATAACAACCACCTTTCCTTCAGCGACCTTGATATATAGGCACTAGTCAGACTAACTGACTTGATACCCAATGTTGTGAACAACCCCATCAAACTTCTTATGTTAGAGTTTCGGTGCCTGCTTAAGTCCATATAGAGGCTTAATAAGTTTACACACTTTACCAGCTGGAGCATCAAGTCCTTCTGGTTTCTCTATGTAGATCTTTTCTGTGAGGTCTCCATTGAGAAATGTAGTCTTTACATCCATCTGATGTATGACGAAACATTTTATCGCCGCCCATACGATAAGCACTCTGATGGTAGTGATCCTACAAACTGGTGCATAGATGTTAAAGAAATCTATTTTTTTCTCTCTAAGAGAATCCTTTCGCCATCAGTCTTGCTTTGTACTTCTCAATAGTACTATCATGACGAAGCTTCTTCTTGAAGACCCACTTACAACTGATAGGCCTTGCACCTTTAGGTACATCCACCAGCTCCTAAGTATGATTTTGGATCAATGAATCCATCTCATCATCTATAGCTTCTTTTCACAAAAGAACGCCTGTTGACCGTATTACTTCTTGGAAAGTCTGTGGGTCTCCTTCCACATTATAGGTGATGAAATCATCTCCAAAATCTTTCTGTTTCCTGACAAGCTTAGAAGGTGGTTCAGTAACTCCTTCATCATTGATATTTTTAGTTTTTCGTGAAACTGGCTCCTCTTATGCATCTGACATATAAACATTTTCTGCTATATCTTTGAGCTATAATCCTTTATCTTTGATAAACTTATCCTTAAAGAATTTTGCATCCCTAGCTTCAATGATGGAGTTGGTTCCAAGATTAAGGAACCTGCAAGCATCACTATCTTCAGTAAAGCCAAGAAACACACATTTGTTTGCCTTTAGTCCGAGCTTAGGCCTTCTGATATCTAGAACTCGAACATATGCGAGACACCCCCCACACTTTGAGACTATCCATAGGATCTGGATATCCCAACCATAATTACGAGGAGTACTATCAGTTTTAGAATAGGATACTCTGTTCAGAATCTAGTTTACATCAGTAAAGCCTCTCCCAATAACATGTAGGTAGACTGGATATGATTAGCATCAAATTCATTATCTCGGTCAATGTTTGATTTTTCCTTTCTGTAATTCTATTAGATTGCAGAGAGTACAGAGCAGTAGTTTCAACAATGATTTCATGCTCCTTGAAGTATGCCTCTGACTCCTTAGATCGGTACTCTCCTCCTCTGTCGCTCCCGAGTCTTTTCACCTGAAGTCCAAGTGCTTCCCAACTCGAGTCCAAAACTCAACAAACTTGTTGAATGCTTCATCTTTAGATTTTAGCAGGTAGACATGGCAGAAGTGATGTTTGGGTCAGAAATTATTTTCTTCATTATGATTGAATCTATTACAACTTCAGGCGTCATAATAAACTCAACAAAAAGTTAGTCTTTTTATAAGACTTTTACACAATGGAAATAACTGATTACAATCTCTTTCAAACAACACACAGATCCTATTTATTAGTCACTGTTTACGTGTGATCTTTACCTACGACGGGGACATTGATATCCATGGACCGCCTACGCATCGGATCCGGTTGACAAAATGATTAATCAGAGCTCTTACTTCACCAAGGAAGTATTCACTAAAGTACTGATATCAACCAAGCAAAATTAGTACTCTTCTCGATATTAAGACCAAGCCTAATATCAAGGAATAGGGGAATATGGGTTCAGATCTCTCGAACTCTCCTTCTTTATGCTGAAGAACTTCACCGAGATCAGGTAGTCTCCTCTAAAATTAATGCTCCCTTGCTCTCCAACTCGGCAACACCTCCTCATCTTGATAATAATTCGCCCCCTGAAAGTAGGCCCTAGGCTTATATTTATAGGGCCCCGGATGCGGTTATTTGAATGAGAATGAGAGATTTGGCCTTATCTTCAATCAATAACAGCCCATCCACATTTAGATAAGATATCTAAGCAGTTAGAGAGGTTATAGAGCTAAAAAACCGATCGAAACAGCCTAAAATGCATTTTTTGGAAGTTATAGGCAGTTCTGGGTGCGGGACAGACCACGGTGACCCACGTGTGCACGGGTCACTATGCGGTGACCCGTTCGGGCGTAGGTTACCACGCGGTGACCCGTGTGGCCTCAGGTCACCCTTGGGTGACCCGTGTGCCACTCGAGTTCTAAGCTTTTTAGTGTTTTTGGACTTTCTCAGACTTGTACTTTCTTCTATTTTGTGTATTTGATCTTCTTATTGACTTGTACGCTTCGTTAACTTGCTTTATGCGCTTGTTAGCTTCTTTACAGCACTTGGAGCTGACCAAAAAACGTGGTGGGCACTTAGAGCTGACCTACAAGCACGACGGGCACTTGGAGCTCACCGACAAGCACGGTGGGTACTTGGACCTGACTGACAAGCACGGCGGGCACTTGGAGCTGACCGACAAATGTGCAGGCACTTGGAGCTGACCTACAAGCATGCGGGCTACCAACTCCGATAACCGTGCATTCCACTCGGGTAATCCTTCTTGACCCGGATGATGACGTTCATCATCTTCTCTTCGTTTTGAGCTACATGTGGACACCTATAGGTATTTTTAGATGCCTACAGATATCCCCTTTAAAGTATTTCAGACTCGTTCTTCTATAGAGGAGTCTGGGATGCTTTGAATAAGATAGGCCCTGTTCAATCCCTTTAGTATTTTGTCGAGGAGATCGGGTAGAAGGACCTATGAATGGCTTCAACTTTTAACCTCTTCAGCTTTCAATCTACTCAGTATTTTGTTGAATATATAAAGTACTTCTGGTGCTGTGTTTATCGTCTGACTGTTGTCGAAATCTTGAATTGAAGTTGGTGTATAAGCATTTGAACTCAGCTCTTATCATTTAGTTGACGTTAAACTGACCGTCCTCGTCAAGAATTTATATCTGAATCACAATTGAACTCGTTGGAATCATCTTTTAGCTCGAAATTTTTCTTAACATTATTTTGGCGAAATTATTGATATGTTGACCGGCTGACCAGCATCGACCTTTCTGTAATGTGTTTTTCGGTGTTGACCTTTGCTATAACGCGTTGACCACTATTAACACAGTTTATATTCGTACGTTTGCTAGAGTCTACACAGTTTGCTCTTAAGGTATTAGAGCGTGGCGGTCCTAAATGTTGGGGTTGTGAGACCAACTGTTAAAGGTGATTCATCTGCATGTATGGATCTTATCCTAAAGTTATCGGATCCTCAAGTCACGAGACCAACTAATAGGGTTAGTACATCAATGACTCACACATTTATAGGATTTTTTAGCAAACGCTCAGCCATCAACGGGTTTGATGAGCCTTTATCCATTATCGTTTGAGTTAGGCTATCATGCAGATTGTTTAAGTCAGTTCTGCATGTCACGTTGTACTAAAAGAATTAACTCTTTTAGTGCTACGATGTTAAATATGTAGACTTCACCATTGTTACGGGAATAGACTACTCGGCGGCATGTATCAGATGCCGACTTATCTCTATTCAGGGATCGAGATAAATTCCCCCAGACTTGAATTATGGTGTCTTTTTTACTCGATGAAAGACTAAACCGGCAACGCGTGTTAGGCATTAACTTATCCCTACTTAAGCTTCAGGATAAAATTCCCCATACTTGGATTCTGCTATCTTTTTTAATAGGTGAAAGTCTAAACCGGCAACGCGTGTTAGACATTGACTTATCCCTACTTAGGCTTCAGAATAAAATTCCCCGTACGTATAAGGTATGAATTTTGAGAGTTAAAAAAAAGGTGTCTTCTCTTAGGGTGAAGACTGTAAGCGTCTAAAAATGCCTATAGGTATCTACACACAGCTCGAGACAGAGAGAAGGTGATGAACGCCATTATCTAAGTCTAAGAGGATTATCCGACACTAACGAACACATGAAGCAAAACGGCAAACCGAATGGACTGTACACTCATCGGCCACCTTCGACTGGACAGTGTACTCGTCAGCCAACTCCAAGTGGCCTGCACGCTCACCGGCCACCACCAAGTGGCCCACACACTCATCGACCACCAAATCGGCAAAGTGACTGGCCCTCGTGCACTCACCGGCCACCACCAAGTGGCCCGCACGCTCATCAGCCACCAAATCGGCGAACCGAGTGACCCGTGCACTCATTGACCATCTCCAAAGGACTCATGCACTCTTCAGCCACCTCCAAGTGTCCCACACAATCACCGGCCATCAAATTGGCAAACTAAATGGCCTACACGCCCGTCGGCCACCATCAAGATGTCCATGTGTTCAAAAAATGAATCGGGGAAGCGTATAAGTCAACGAAACGACGAAATATGCGTAACGACGGAACAAGTCAAAACCCAAAAAATAGATAAAGCCCTTGGCGGTCGAGTCGTGCCAAAACGACCCGGCTAGACCAATGGCTCGGCCACGGGCCGAACCACTAAATGGTGGATCGGCGGCCAAGCCACCATTTGGTGGCCCGGCCAGGTCGACTGTTCGGCCAAAAATTTATTTTTTTCGGTTCTTTGATGGATTCTTTTGGGATTTGAGTGGCCGAGCCACCATTTGGTGGCCCGGTCAGGTCAACTGTTCGGCCAAAATTTTATTTTTTTCAGTTCTTTGATGGATTCTTTTGGGATTTGAGTGTTCCTGGGCATTCTAACTGATCTGATATTGTTATTGTAAAGTTGTTAACTGAAAATACAGAGAAATCCATCAGTCTTATCCAAATAACTGCATCCGAGGCCTATAAATATGAGCCAAAGGCCTCCATTTTAGAGGAGGACATCAAGAGGGCGAGGTGCTGCTGGTTTCTCGAGTGCATAGCCACGAATTTTAGCAAGGGTTAGCAGATCTCGGTGATCTCCTGTGCATAAAGAATGGATTTCGAGAGATTTGAGACATGTCCCCTATTCCTCCGGATTTAAGCTTGGTCTTAAACCCCGAGAAGAGCCGTGGTTTTGCTTAGTCAAAATAACCGCTACTGCAATTACTTCCTTCGTGAAGTGAGAGTATTGATCATCCAACTTCTGCTAACCAGATTTGATCCGTGGCGTTCCACAGATATTAACATCCCCGGCAAAGGCAAAGTTCCAACGTAAGCAACAGGTGATAAACGTTCGTTGCGCTATTTGACAAGAGTTGTAATCTTTATTTTTATTGTATAAAGGAGATCTTATAAAAAAATCAACTTTTCTTTTCATTTGAGTTTATTGTAATGTAATAGATTCAATGACAATAAAAACATCAACTTTTGACCCAAATAAGCTGGCAACCATAGTGGGATCCAATAGCTTCGCTGTCGAAGCTGTCGTGCCGCAACCACGGATCCAGATCCCAATTGAAGAAGTGGTCGAGTACGAATTCGACCAACTAAAGTTCAAGGAGTATCTGTCGTCCTCCTCCTCCAGATCCTCTGCCCCTCACAAGCGCAGGAAGATCAAAGCCCCTGTTGCTGTGGTAGCTGCACCTTGAAACGCCCCTCCGGCCTCCAACGAAGCCGGATCTACAGATCTGGACTCCTCCTTAATCAAGGAGATAACCGTTGTAGCCGCGCCAACTTTATCAAAGAGGGCATGCCAAAGGCATCGCCAACGACTTGCGCATCGATTTGCTAAGGCTTTGGAGCCTGTTGACGGGATTGGCTATGAGGTGGATCTGAAACGCAGAAGGCACCAAGTGCCCCAGTAGCAAATAAATGACCTCTCCTCCAAACCAACATCGAATGAATGGATCCAAATCAAATAGACCCGCTCAACCCTTGAGGAGTGTATTCAGAAGCGTCACGACTTGATTGCGCATGCACGAATTCTCGTGCAAGAAGCATAGAAGCTGAAGCAAAAAGAGGTGATCAAGAAACCACCGAAAACATACCAAGTTTGGAAACCAAAGTCCGAAACGGCGTCGATAAAAAGTCAAATAGTGTCCGGAACTGCCAAAATGTGTGAACCACCATCTGGTGGCTCGGCCAAAACTGAGCCACCAAATGGTGGCTCGGCCCAAGCTAAGCCACCAAATGGTAGTTTGTGCCGGTTCGTGTCTGGTTCGGTTCGGTTTGCATCCGGTTCGGTTCGGTTCGTACTCGTTTTACCTCTCACGGTCCCGTTTAAGCCTCCGGCAGCCCATGTTTCTGTCCTAATAAATCACACACCTCCGGTAGGACCCCGCGGTAGCGTGGACTTGTCCTAATTCAAGATGAGGATGACGAATCGCCTGGGTCCTTTGCATGAGGATCGAGATAAAGTTCTGATCAAAGAACGCTTGGGTCCAGTGACTGAACCCCGAGCAACCACACGAGCTAGGGGTCGTACACACCCTCGCAACAAGTCAGAGCCTTCCTATAATAGGAAAACCCCTACACTTGACTGCCTCGGACGACAAATTGAAGTCCAAGATCCCGTCAAGAGTTCATGCTCCCGAAGGCGTAGCTCCAAATACATGCCTCTTAAGAACGTCAATAAGGCAGCAAGCTCTCGGAAGGAAACGTGTTTGTCCGGCGACAACGTTATACCTAAAAAGTCGTGCCAACACGTGATAGGTTACTCCGGTCATATCACCGACGAGTTGTACTATCGGGCTGGGCGTACGAACAAGTCTCGGAAGAGAAGTACCCGAGAAACAGAATCTTACTCGTGCACTAAACTAATCAGGACAGTATTATCAGCGTGTAGCTATCCCAAGGCCACTCCACAGAGGGTCTCGGTATTTGAGAGGATCTCTAACGGAGCGACTAAGTCCAAGCCAAGACGTTTCCACAAGAAACGATTGTCCGTTCAAGGTGACAAACTTCCGGAAGTCACAATAAATATGACTGATAAGGGAAAGTCAATTCGACCTTCTAGCTCTGACCCGCTTGTATCGCATCGTCTAACCCGGTTACGATCGGGAACTATTAGATAAAGGGATTATCAGAGAATGTAAAGGGGATTATCCTCTGATGATGAAGCATCAGATGCCAACTCTGTAGTCGCTTCTGACCAAACGGTGTCTAGCCCAAGATAATCCCGCGAGGTGTTCATGATCAATACTAAACAAATCGCCAAAATTCTTGAGGATGCTCTAACCAAGCAGAAAGAGACATTCAAGATTGAAATGAAAATGGCTATGCAGCGGATAAAGGAAGAACAAGACAAACAAATCCGAGTTTTGTCCAATCAAATTGGCGAATCCAGCCGTCGTAATACTGCTAACCAAGTAAGTAGTGATTCAGATATGGATGAACGTCTTGATACTGAGAACCCTCCCGTTGACCAAAATGTTGGGGGTGGTCCTACCAATAATGACAACACTGGGAGTGGCCCTGTTATTCCTCTTAAGAATCATCTAAGCCCTGATACAAGCGAGGATGAGAAAATGAAAGATCTCGAGAGAAAAATCAACACTCTGATGTCTGCTCGAGAGGTGAAAAGGACCGGTATTTCGTGTCCATATCAGAGAGAGTGGGATTCGATCCCATATCTGGTGAAGTTCAACCTGATCAATTTCACGCCATTCGATAGGAAGGGTTTACCTACTCAGCATCTGATCCATTTCAAGTCCCACTTGGGCATGATCTCTGACAATGAAGCCTTGATGGTTCGGTCATTCGTTGGCACCCTTCGTGGGCCCGCCTTCGATTAGTACTATCGTCTCAAGTCTGGAAGCATCAACAGCTAGGACAATCTAGAGAACCTATTCTTCGCTCATTTCTTTGATAATGATGCTGAGGTGTCAATCAGGACACTCTTCGACGAAAAGCAAGAAGATGACGAGACGGTCGACGACTTCGTCAAACGCTTCCGGAATAAGGCAATGAACTATCGAGATCCGATCACGGAGGACTTCATCCTACAAACATATTATAACAACCTATCTATTGAGATATTGGAAGTTATGGGAGTTGCACCGTCCAACACATGGAAAGAGTTGAAGACGCGCGGAAGCAGGCCGAACGCTTCCTCAAAAGGAAACAGGCCAAGAGAAGCCAACCGATGGCTAATCCTCCGAGCTCAAGCTTCGTCTCCCGTGACAAGGGGAAAGCACCTGCAGCAACTGTTAGCACTAATCAGGCGTCGCAACAGCAACCCCGAAGGCAGCAGAAGACTTCGGGTTCAAGACTCCAAAAAGAGTATTCCTTCAAGGACGAAGACGTTCAGGCCATCTTCGAATCCCTCATTGAAAACAGCAAGATCAAGCTACCACCTACCACAAATAAGGAGGAAACTGATAACACTACGGATCCAAAGTATTGTGCGTACCACAGGAGGGTCATTCATCCCACCAAGGATTGCTTTGCTCTCAAGAATAACATCCAAACCTTGGTTGAAGCCAACGTCATAACGCTGGGATAAGTCAGATAAGAGCGGCGAAACTCTGAAGAGTATACGAGTATAAACTGCTTCTCAATTACTCCAATAGGCACATGAGTCTAAACTGTTTTATACCTTTGACGAGAAGTTCCTGAAGAATTTTTATACGTAATATTCTTAAGGATATTCTGATCGTGTAACAGGGTACAAAGTCAGACCTAGTTCCACAAAGGAAGCTGGGGGTGGATGATTCATGTAACAGGAAGTTCTCGGAAGAATGCTACATGTAATTTTTTTAGGGATAACCCGATTATTGCGAACAAAGTGATAAACACTAAACCCCCATTGTGATTTCCGAACACTCTTTTGCTAAGATGAGATTCAATCACTTCGTTTGATCAATCTTCCCTCACAAAACTCCCATTGGTGTTTGACGACTCATAGTCTTCCACCACAAAATCTCTCATCAATCAGACTAATTGACGGTGGGACCACCAAAATTCCTTTCGGTTGAATCCACTCAAACTTTTGATGCGTCTGTGCACTTAACATTCCTATAGTTAAAGTTCATACATAGTACTTAGAATTTTAATCTTCTGATTATTGATGATTGTCAAACCCCTCTGTGTTAAGTATTTGTTACTTAACACCAGTAACCCCCTCTGAGTGATTTGTACAAGTCAACACTCCCATAATGATTTGTACTCCTACTCCCACTGTCTACCTCGTCAAACCTTCTTACAGTTAGAACCACAACCAAAATCACCTCTCGATTCCTCCAATGAACGAGAGGCCAACAAATCGAGCGATCAAAGCTTCCTATAGTTAGGATCATCTCAAACCTCCCACTCGGTCAAACCTTCCTACAGTTAGGGCCAAAACTAAAATCCCCTTTCGATTCCTCCAATGAACGAGAGGTCCACTTTCAAATCGAGTGATCAAACCTTCCTACAGTTAGGGTCACCTCAAACCCCCGTTTGGTCAAACCTTTCTACAATTAGGGCCAAAACCAAAATCCCCTCTCGATTCCTCCAATGAACGAGAGGTCTACTTTTAAATCGAGTGATCAAACCTTCCTACAGTTAGGGTCACCTCAAACTCCCGCTTGGTCAAACCTTCCTACAGTCAGGACCAAAATCACAATTCACTCTCGATAAATGAGAAATCCATCTTTAATTCGATAATCAAACCTTCTGATAGTTAGGGTTATCCGAATCTTTTTGATTCTCGGAGTGGAGATCATACTCTTAGTTTCACCTTCCCGGATTCTTGAAGTGGAGATCCTACTTTGAGTTTCCTTTTGCAACTAGAAATAGAATATAAAATTCTTCCTCTTCAGCTTTGGGAGATAGAATATAAAATTCTTCCTCTCCCGTATCGGGTTCGTCTTTGCCTCAAGAGAAGACATCATCTTTCAACACCAAAATCACGTATGGGGAATTTTATCCCGAATCCTAAGTAGGGATAAGTCAGCGCCTAACACGCGTTGCCGGTTTAGTCTTTTACCGAGTGAAAAAAGATACCAGAATACCAATCTGGTGCATTTTATCCTAAAGCCTAAGTAGGAATGCGTCAGCACTTAACCCGCGCTGCTGGGTGGTTCGTTCCTATTAAAACGACCGAGTCTACATATTCAGTATTGTAGCAACAAAAATCCATACCTTTTATGCATGGGAAATTTTATCCCGAATCCTAAGTAGGGATAAGTCAACACCTAACACGTGTTGCCGGCCAGTCTTTTACCGTATAAAGGACAAAAGCCCACATATTCGATATTGTGTCAGGTTGTTAATAATAACACCAAAATTCGTGTCTCACACGCACGGGGGATTTTATCCCGAATCCTAAGAAGGGCTAGGTCAATGTCTAACACGCGTTGCCGGTTTAGTCTTTCACCGTTTGAAGAAGACACCAGAATCCGAGTCTGAGGACTTTTATCCCAAAGCCTAAGTAGGGATAAGTCAGCGCCTAACACGCGTTGCCGGGTAGTTAATTCCCGTGAGAAAGACGAAGTCTACGTATTCAATATCGTAGCACTAAAAGAGTTAATTTTTTAGCATAACGTTACATGCGGAACGGACTTAAACAATCCGCATGTAAGCCCGATTCAAACGGTAATCGGTAAAGGCACATCAATTCCGTTGAAGGCTGGGGATTTGCCAAAAATCGTAAGTCAACGTCTAACACGCGTTGTCAGGTAGTCTATTCCCGTGAGAAAGACAAAGTCTACGTATTCAATATCGTAGCACTAAAAGAGTTAACTCTTTTAGCACAACGTTATGTGCAAAACGGTTTTAAACAATCTGCATGTTAGCTCAACTCAAACGGTAGTCGGTAAAGGCTAATCAAACCTATTGATGGCTGAGAATTTGCCAAAAATTCTATAAATGTGAGTCATTGACGTATCAGCTTCATTAGTTGGTCTCGTGACTTGAGCATCCAACGACTTCGGGATAAGATCCATATCTGCTGACGAAACAACTTTAATAGTTGGTCCTGCAGTCTAAAATTTGGGATCGCCACGTTCCAATGCCTTAAGAGCTTAAACTGTGTAGACTCCAACAAACGTACGAGTATAAACTTTGTCAACGCCGGTCAACATGTTGCAACGAAGATAATCAGTTCAAAGTCAACTCAATGACATGAGCCAAAACTAACTCGCCAATTTCGATTCAAGATTTCGATAACGGTCAGACGATAAATGCAGCATCTGAAGAACTTCACCTATACGACAAAACACTGAATAGACTGAAGGCTGAAGAAGTCAAGAATTGAAGCAGTTCACAGGTCCTTTGAAACCGACTGAAGGTGGGGGCCTATCATATTTAAAGCATTCCAGACTCCTCTATAAAAGAATGAGTCTGAAACACTTTGGAGGGGGTATCTATAGACGTCTAAAAATGCCTATAGGTATCCACACACAGCTCGAGATAGAGAAAAGGTGATGAATTCCATTATCTAAGTCTAAGAGGATTATCCGATGCTGATGAACACATGAAGCGAAATGGCAAACCGATTGGCTTGTGCGCTCATCGGCCACCTCCGACTGGCCCGTGCACTCGTCAGCCAACTCCAAGTGGCCCGCATGCTCACCGGCCACCACTAAGTGGACCGCACTCTCATCGGCCACCAAATCGGTAAACTAACTGGCCTGTACACTCATCGGCCATCACAAAGTGGCCCGCACGCTCATCAGCCACCAAATCGGCGAACCGAGTGACCCGTGCACTTATTGACCACCTCTAAAGGACTCGTGCCCTCGTTAGCCACCTCCAAGAGTCCTGCACACTCACCGGCCATCAAATTGGCGAACTAAGTGGCCTGCATGCCCGTCGGCCACCGTCAAGATGTCCATGCGTTCACAAAATGAATCGAGGAAGCGTACAAGTCAATGAAACAACGAAATACACGTAACGACGGAACAAGTCAAAACCCAAAAAACAGATAAAGCCCCTGGTCGCCGAGTCGCGCTAAAGCTACCCGGCTAGACCAGTGGCTCGGCCCCGGGCCGAGCCACCAAATGGTGGCTGGGTCAAGGCTAAGCCACCATTTGGTGGCCCGGCCAGGCCGAGCCACCGGTTGACTATTCGGCCAAAATTCGGTTTTTTCGGTTCTTTGACGGATTCTTTCGGGATTTGAGTGTTCCTGGGCATTCCAACTGATCTGATATTGTGGTTGTACAGTTGTTAACTGAAGATACAGAGAAATCCATCAGTCTCATCCAAATAACCGCATCTGAGGCCTATAAATATGAGCTAAGGCCTCCATTTTAGAGGAGGACATCAAGAGGGCGAGGTGCTGCTGGTTTCTCGAGTGCATGGCCACGAATTTCAGCAAGGGTTAACAGATCTCGGTGATCTTCTGTGCATAAAGAGTGGATTTCGAGAGATTTGAGACTCGGCCCCTATTCCTCCGGATTTAAGCTTGGTCTTAAACCCCGAGAAGAGCCGTGGTTTTGCTTAGTCAAAATCACCGCTACTGCAATTACTTCCTTCGTGAAGTGAGAGCATTGATCATCAAACTTCTGCTAACCGGATCTGATCCGCGGTGGTCCACGGATATTAACATCCCCGGCACAGGCAAAGTTCCCACGCAAGCAACGGGTGATAAACGTCCGTTACACTGTTTGACAAGAGTTGTTATCTTTATTTTCATTGTATAAAGGAGATCTTATAAAAAGATCTACTTTTCTTTTTATTTGAGTTTATTGTAATGACCAAAGTTGTAATAGATTCGATGACATTGAAAACATCAACTTTTGACCCAAACAAAGATGAACCTAATACTGGAAAGGAAGAATTTTATATTCTATCTCCAGTCGTAAAGGAAACTCAAAGTGAGATCTCTAATTCGAGAATCTGAAGAGTGAAACTAAGAGTGGGATCTTCACTCCGAGAATCAAAAAAATTCGGATAATCCTAACTGTTGGAAGGTTTGATTACCAAACTAAAGGTGAATTTCTAATTTATCGAGAGTGAATTATGGTTTTGACCCTAACTGTAGGAAGATTTGACCAAGTAGGAGTTTGAGACGACCCTAACTGTAGGAAGGTTTGATCACTCAATTTAAAAGTGGACCTCTCGTTCGTGGAAGGAATTAAGAGGTTATTTGGCTTTGGCCCTAAATGTAGAAAGGTTTAACCAAATGGGGGTTTGAGACGATCCTAACTATTTAAAGGTTTTATCATTCAATTTATGGACCCCTCATTCATGAAAAGAATCAAGAGGGGATTTTGGTTGTGGTCCTAACTATTTAAAGGTTTGACCAAGTAGGAGTAGGAGTACAAATCACAATGGGAGTATTGACTTGTACAAATCACTCAGTAGAGATTGTTGGTGTCAAGTGATAAGGTCTTAATACAAAGGGGTCTGACAATTGTCAAAGATTAGCAGACTAGAATTCCAAGCATTATATCTGGACTCTAACAATAGGAGTGTTGAGTGCACCGTCAATTAATTTGATCAGTGAGGGATTTTGTGGTGGAAGATTGTGAATCTTTAAACACCAGTGGAAGTGTTTTGTGAGGGAAGATTTATCTGACGAAGTGATCGAATCTCGTCTCAACAAAAGAGTGTTTGGAAGTTGGTGAAATTGATCCCAGCAATTGGATGTGTTTCACTCTTCGAAGCATTCAGAGTCCAAGTGGGAGTTTCTTATTCATCACTTTTTTGGTAGTGACCGGGTTATTCCTAAGAATACACCATATAGCATTCTTTCGGGACCTTCCCGTTACATGAATTATCCACCTCCAGCTTCCCTTGCGAAACTAGGTCTATAAACTCATCCGCATGCTGCGAAGCGGCCTGTAAGGTAACCTTCGTGGCAGATAACGTGGTGCCAAATAGCCCTGATGCCTTCGTGCGAAGTACAAAGTGCACCTAACAAAACGTCACTTAGCGCCTCAGCCCGATTAGCCCCGATCCCCGATCCATTGGCCCACGGCCCCCGACCCATTAGCCTATGGCCCACGGCCCATAACCCATAACCCATAACCCACTAGAACTTATGAGGGATTAATTAAAATAAACACTTCTCGGCTTGGCGTTGACAAGCCTTGAACAAGGGACCTTTTGAAATACCAAAACATTAACTTTCCACTAGGTTACTAAGCATTTATGAAAAGTACTTGTAGTTTATATATATATATATATATATATATATATAGTTTAAAAACTCATTTTGGAAAGCGATTTTGACCAAAAAAATCCAACAGAAGTTTCTCGCCGGTCGACTGGACAGAGTGCATCAAATTGACCTGTAGTCGTGCATGTTTTCGGTTGACCGGCCTTGCCTCGTGGTCGACCGGACAACACCCAAATTGTTTCTTGCTTCAAATTTCCAAAACTTCGTCGCTGAGTCTACCATTTCTACAGTTCTACCAGCTTTTCACATGAGATTAAGCGAGGATCTTGTTGGAATTTCAGAAAAATGTTAGTAGCAAAGAAAAGTATGGTCAGGTGGTTAATTGTAAGAAAAACCGACTTTGTAGGTGATTTAGATATAAATTAAAAATATAAGATGGTTAACATAAATTAACCCTAAACATAAGATGGTCTCTAGGGGGAGAACTAATACAAATGACTTACTTTTTCATTCTTTTCTAATTTGGTAATTAGAAAATTGATTGAAAGGTAATTAAAAGGAGAAGTGTGTCATAGCAGAAATTTTAACGTTTTTAGCATTGTCTAAAGTTTTAAGAAATTGTATGAAATGGAATTGACCAAGAGATAAATTAATACCTAATTCTCTTATGAGCATTTCACCTTTAAGTAGTCAATTTTCATGACAATCAAATAACGAATAAAGAAATATATTTTTTATCAGATTTTTCAATTTAGTGTTTTCATTTTTATTATTCAAATAGAATTTCTAATACAAAATAATAAGAATCTAAATGTTTCAGCTCTCATATATTTTCCAGTCGGCGAGCATCATATTACATTAGTGAATAATTCAAGGATTTTCTTCTCTTAGGCCTGTTTGTTTCGTTTCCCCTAGAATCCAAAACCCACTTTCCTTCACTTTTTCACTTTCCCCCACTTTCCAAAACCGACTTTTCTTCACTTTCTTCACTTTCCTCCAATAGTATTGTGACAACTCATCCCAACACATCTCATTTCATACTTTTAAAAATAAACAAAACACAAGAAATGAGTCACATCAATCAACTCATCTAACTCACTTTTACCCAGTTTTCTTCATTTTCTATTATCTTTAAAAATTACTCACATCATCCAATAATATGGTGACAACTCATCACATCTCATTAAAATTTCCTTCCATCACTTTCCTCCAAAAAAATAAGGAAAGTGGAGGAAAACTCATCTCATCTCATCATCCAATAATATGGTGATAACTCATCTCATCTCATCTCATCTCATCTGTTTTCCCCCACTTTTAAGAATGAACCAAACACAAGAAAAAAATCTAAACAAGGAAAGTGGAGGAAAACATCAAAAATTACTTACATCAACCAATAATATAGTGATAACTCATACTTTCCCCCACTTTCTTTTATAGCTTTGACGAACCAAACCTCTGAAAGTGGAGGAAAACATCAAAAATTATTTTCTTTTCCCCCATTTTCCCCCACTTTCTGCATTTTTTTGCGAAACAAACAGTTGAGTTGAAAAAAATAGTGCATGTTGTATTGAAAAAAATTACTTGGAAACGATGATTTGATTTACGTTTTGAGAAAAACAGCATTTATTGCATCCAATTTGGTCGCAGCAAACACGGATATCCTTTTATTCATTAAAAAAAACTTATTCCTCTCAAGTTAGTTAATTTCACATGAAAAAATATAGATCATTGTACAATTGCAATATAAACAAACAGTTGAGTTGCACCGGGGTGTTTGTTTACATGCAAGTGAAAGATGAAAGTGAGAATAATGACTTTCTTTTAACATGTTATATGTTTGTTTACATACAAGTGACTATGAAAAAGAAATACAAGAAAGTTGTCACATAGGATTTAATGTAATTTTAATTTCCTCTAAAAAAGTGGTGAAGTCAGTAAAAAAAATAGTAACCAATTTTAATTAAATGATTTTAATTATATTTACTAATTGATCTAATTTTGTCACTTAATCTTCAAATTACACTTTCAACAATAAATTTGTATTTTTAGACAAATATCGCATTCCACTTGCATGCTAATGCGAACGTGTAAGTTATTTGAAAAAAAAAGTAACCTACACAATTTCAATTCACTTTCAAACAACCAAACACACCCTTCCAACAAAAATGTAAGTCCAACAACTTTTGCACCAAACCGAGCATTGGATTTGAATGCGACGATATACTTCCTATAGTGAAATATCTAATAAATGAAGGACATGACGTTAATTCCTAGAATAAACTAAGGGTTTTTCTATAGAGTGCTCAAAGGCACTCTATAAGAGAGGAGAGAGATAGAAAGAGATGAATAGTGGGAATGGAAATAAATGTAAACAGTAAGTCTCTTTATTATTCACCTCTCCCTATTTCTCTCATATCTTATAGAGTGCTATTGGGCACTCTATAGAGTGTCCTTGGGAACTCTATAGAAAAACTCATAAACTAATAGTGCAGATAGCTTGGCACTTTTTGGTACTGTTTGGCAACCAAAAAAGTGTCTTATCTAAGAGCTTGTGTCTTATTGACTTGGTCAATAAGCTAGTAGAGCTGTTTGGTGACCAAAAATAGGAGGAGATTATTTTGGAGATTGTGTCTTTTGCAAGTAGCTTTTGGAAAGCTATCTCAAGTAGCGTTTGTCTTTGGGGAAGGAGCTGCCAATTTTTTTTTCCGTTTTTGCCCCTAATAATTCTAATTTTATATCAATAATATTGCATGTCCTTTTTAGTCATTTAACAAATTTAAGCTAGTTGTACAGCTACTTTTGCCAAACATGTCTAGTCAATCAGCTAGCTACACAGCTATCAGCTTTCAGCTACAATTTCACAGCTTTCAGCTAGCTTAACAGCTTTCAGCTATAATCTCGCAGCTTTCAGCTAGTTTTGCCAAACAGAGCCTTTGTGTGCCACATTTTTTGCACTAATCTTTCCAGCGCTCCAAATGATTTTGAGGATATACGTAAAAGATTCCTTGAAGATAGTAACAACTGAACGAGGGAGTCGGCCGCAGCACGTGGGCGAGTTTTCATTTAGATCGATGCGAATCCGAATGAGCGTGGGGTGGTGAATCTGGTGATCATGGACAATAATAAACTAATAAGGGACAGCTCATCAGGAGAAGCATAAATTAGATGAGCATGGACTCTGTAATTGATGTTTTCTTGGTTATGACGAACATATGCTAAATATTTTTGTTTGATATTATGAATTCGACGATTGACTTGGGAGGGGACACCAAATATATTAATAACAACAAATGATGAACCGACTAGGTCTTATCTGATCCATAGTAAGTTTTGTGGCCCCTGAAATATAGTTCTTCAGGATGATAATATTAGGATTGAGCTTTAACAAAAAAAAATTCCGACATATTTAAAGATGATGCTGAGTTTTATTTATCTGGCTACGAATTAGTACAATGCACGAGATCGTGTAAGGTTTAGAATGTATCACAATCACTTACTAGATAATCAACGGTCAAGAATAAATGTAGTGGCTCTTCTGTTATTCTTCTTTTTTATAGTGAAGAAGGTCCAAACTCCGCACTAATTCATCCTCTGATAAATATTAACTCACTCTCATCAACATTTTGCATCAACATGCTGATCATCTTGAACTATGAGCCTCCTTGCATGACAGGACAGCCCCTGAAAGGTAGCCCTTCCATATTGCCTCAAATTCGACAAGAACAATACTATGTAGTAGGAGCTAGCCAGGAACGAGTAACCCCTATTTCGTCATTGAAGTTGACCCCTTCACATCATAGTGGTCAGGGAAATGCTTTCCTTTAGATCTAAACTAGTGTGCGTTGGTGTGCACCCTGTGCAAAGCACGGTCCCTTTTTTTAACACTGTATTTTAAATTTGTATTCTTCCAAGTTTTAACGCATTTAATTTAATTATTCTATGCTTAAAATTAAAAATCATATTCACTCTTATATACTTAAACAATGATCTAAGTTTTAATGCATTTGATTTAGAAATCATATCCACTCCTTTATACTTGAAGGAGAATCCACATTTTAATACATTTAATTTGCTTTACTATTTATAATACAATAAAAAACTATAGAATAAATAGCAGTTTTAGAGGCTAAGATCTGATTATTGTTTATGGTACACTAACATCGTGCGTGGCCATGAACAGTGATTCTTTAGATCCTCCTATAAGTATAGAAAAGTAAATTGTAGCTTCTATAGATGGGAAAATTACAAGGTGGAAGAGAGAACTTAACTTATTTATTTATATAACACATTCAAATAAAATCATGTAAGGCTAACTTCAACTATAACACTGTCCTTTTACATGCCAAAGACTCTCATATTATAATACGTTCTTTTCAACCATCAACAGCTAACTTGAGCGCACGATGATGTCAAGACCTAGCTCAAAACGTGTTTGTTTGTGCTTTTGTTGGGCTCTGATACCACTTGTTGTGCGCGGCAGAAGCCAAAACCAAACCGATGTGCTTCGAGAAACCAAATCAAACAAACGCTGAGAGAAGGCCAAACAATGCAAAATAACGGCACAAACTCAAACAACCAATTTTAACGTAGTTCAGCAAATTACCTACGTCCACGGGGCAAGAAGAGGATTGAGTTTTCACTAATAGATAAGAAGATACAAATTGAGATTACAAAATCATACAAACTCACCAATTAATCTCACCAATAAAGCTCTAATTCTCTCCAAACAAAACCTTAACCAATAGATCAAAAAATACATTTTTTGTGCTCCAAATATCCCCCTCGCTGCTCCCCAAACCTAAAATGTGTTCCTATATATATAGAAATCTTAAAACCAAAAGCATACTAGGAATTCTAAGACCAAAATCAAAACAGATTAGGAATCCTAATGACTTGTTACCAAAACAGATTAGGAATTCTGTTACCAAAACATATTAGGAATCCCAATAACCTGTTACCAAAATAAATTAGGAAACATATT
Source organism: Asparagus kiusianus (assembly GCA_022839385.1). Taxonomy (NCBI): domain Eukaryota; kingdom Viridiplantae; phylum Streptophyta; class Magnoliopsida; order Asparagales; family Asparagaceae; genus Asparagus; species Asparagus kiusianus. Next base: position 486,526 of record BQKN01064246.1, read on the forward strand.
AGGAACCTACTATCTAACAATTCTCCACCTCGGTAAAGTTTTCCCAAAATTGAGCTGACACCAATACCAAACAAATGTCTCACTTGTTACGTCCAGTACGAAGTGAAACAAAATCACAACAACTGACTCAATCCACAACAAGTCGAGACCCAAACGAGAATGTGAACACTCTCCAAATATCGATATCAACTCACCAACCGGGTTGCATCATAAATGACTACCTACGTATCCTCTTGCCCAAGGAATCAAGCATTCACGTAGTTCACCCAATGTCCTCCAAAGGCCCTCAATCAACTAGAAGGATTCTCAATCCTTCACGATCATCACTAACAAATTTGTAGCTGATAGATTTTCCAATGGCCCCAAAATAAAACGAACTAAACACCTCCACCTGAGATGAACAAATGGTCATAGCCAAATCCAAACTGTGTCCATCAGCTGTACTCGAATCAACCAACCTATCATCTGCATCCACATCAATATGATCCCTAAACTGTGTTATCTCAGCTAGAATTCCAAATAATACAGTATGATATGGATTATGTGGAGTAATCTCCACCCAATATGGAGTAGCAACACCCTCCACCCGCTACGGCATCCTAATGATCTGATCAACACTCTTCACCTACTGAGAGTCTAAAGTGACATACCTACTTAGAACAAAATCAGAGTCTCCCAACTGATAATCAAACGAGCCTCTGAATCCTAAATGTGCTATCGGATCAAATCTCACATCCTTGATATGACTAAATGCTGGGTAACCAAATATTCGACGCAACCCAAAATCTGAAGCAACTCCATCATATCAAAAATCTCCAAACATAGTAGTCGGCAACCTATGACTAAAATGACCCAAATATGTCGAAGCTCCAAAACTCCTCTGCAATCAAATGCTCGACAACCAACGTCGATCCTCCTCCAGCAAGGAACGACCAATCAAAAATGTCATCTCATCTCGTTGCCCTAATGTTCCTCTCCAATGAAGTGTCTCAAACTGTCGTGAGCTAGGCACAAATGCAAGAAAGAACTCCTACCAAAAACAGAACGACGGGTTACATTTCTACCAATACACTCCCTCCATCTGTTGTTAACTTCTAGGACTTCACACCAACGAGACTTGGTTGCGACCCACTAATGTCTAGAATAATCCCAAACTATGGAAACCAAATACTGATTACCTCCCAATGATACCTCCTTGGAAGGCCCCCAAATGCCTAAATGAACACTACCTAAAAGACCCCTCGATCGATGGATAGAAGTGCCAAACTCCACCTTGGTCTCCTTGCCCATACCAATGTGCTCAAAGGACTTCAATATGCTGGTCAAGGCACTTCTCAATAATCCAATATCACAGCCTCAACTCCTTCTTTCTCGACCATCTATCTTAAAGCACCAACAAACTAATGCGGGTCAAAAGAAGAATAGATCCAAACTGATAAAGGTGAGATTTTTACCTCCAATTGAAATCCTAACAAGAGTCTCCAAAAGATCTCACCCTGCACGACGAAAACGAGATTCACAAATAGGAAAAATCTTATCTTTATCACCAACTGAAGCCCTAGATGAACTTCCAAAGCGATCTACTCCTCCAATTAGCCCAAGCGTAGCCCAAGCTCTGATACCACTTGTTGGGCTTTGATACCACTTGTTGTGCGCGGCGAAAGCCAAAACTAAACTGATGTGCTTTGAGAGACCAAATCAAACAAACGTTGAGAGAAGGCCAAACAATACAAAATAACGGTACAAACTCAAACAACCAACTTTAACGTGGTTCGGTAAGTTGCCTACGTCCACGGGGCAAGAAGGGGATGTGGTTTTCACTAATAAAGAAGAAAAGTACAAACTGACATTACAAAATCACACAAACTCACCAATTAATCTCACCAACAAAGCTCTAATTCTCTCCAAATAAAACCCTAAACTAATAGCTCAGAAAATAACTCTTTTCTGTGCTCCAAATATCCCCTTCGCTGCTCCCCAAACCTAAAACGTGTTCTTATATATATAGCAATCTTAAAACCAAAAGCATACTAGGAAGTCTAAAACCAAAATCAAAACAGATTAGGAATCCTAATAACTTGTTACCAAAACAGATTAGGAATCATGTTACCAAAACAGATTAGGAATCTCAATAACCTATTATCAAAACAAATTAGGAACCTACTATCCAACACTTACATGTGATTAAGCCATCACATATTGGCAACTCGGGGGGACGATCCATGCAGGCTCCTTTGTATTTGTGCATCTTGCTCGTTGTCATCCCTAGTCTCAAAGCGTCCTGGTCATTGACGCCGTCATCTAGGTAGGTTCTGTTGCCCAGGTCCCGCCGCGTCCGAGCCACCTTGTCTTTACTACTCACCAAACAACAATGATACTCATACTGAAAATTTTATCTATATTGATTCTATCTATATCGAGCCACTGCAATTTTATGAGGATTCTATTTATGTCTAATCTTTGATCAATGAGAAATGATTAAGAACTTCATATAATTGTAAATGTATGTTTATAATCTCTACGTTCCAAAACACATAAATGAAGCCAACAAATATTTTTTGTTTGTTTGTATGGATTTCATACTGTAAACTGTATAATTTACACAAAACTACAAAAACTTTACAATTTTTTTTTCCTGTATCCTTTTTCTACAGAGGATTCACTAAGCTGAGTAGGGTGACTCTGGCGTTAATCAAACACCTCAAGACTCTCTCACTTCTCCTCTCAACAGCACCGATACTCTCCTCAAATCCCTGCAACTCCTGCATGCTTCTCCCCTCGACCGATCTTTTCTTCATCACTGAAGAGGCAATGCCAGCAGTTGCCAAGAACACCACCACCGACGTGGTCACTGTGGCGTTGATCACCTCCCTAATTACCCCGACCATCTCAATCTCTTCGACACTAGCGGAGAATCTTGTAGCCGGTGATTTGGAGAAATTTCGGAGGGAGGAAGCAATTTTGATGATGTTCTTCTCTGTTCTCTTCATGTTTTTGGTTGTTGAGGCCAGTTTGGCGTTGTCCTTCATTCTCAACGCAACCTGAGCATCGGATAGTTTGTCGTTCAAGGCTACCATCTCGGTTCTGAAAGTATCATGGGCGTCTGCCAGTCGGAGGAAGTCATCAAGGATCCGACCCGTTAATTCGGATCCGTGATGGAGGGCGTCTTGGGATTGAGGGAGGCGGAGGAGGTCGTAGAGGGAAGTGTGGAGCACCTCAAGACGAGCTAGGCCGTCACAGATGGAGGCCGTTGAGTCGGGTTTGGATGCTGAGATCCAGTTGGTAACGGATCGGATCTCGTCGTCAAGGTTGGAAATGAGAGGGTGGGAACGGCAGGGGAGGCTGATGGATCGGACGTGGGAAGCGGGCCGGGTTTTAAGGAGGCGGGGAGACCCGGGAAAGGAGATTGAGCGGTGGAAGCCGGCGACCATATTGGCTGTTGTGTGGAAAATTGAGAGGATTATTCCTTCTCGATTTTTATTTATTTATTTCTTTTGATAGGAGCTTCTTCTTGATTTCGTAAGAGATGAAATTGTTTGGTTTGCGTTTGAAGATGGATGTAGAGATCCTTGGTTTATAAAGGAGAGAGCGTTTGGTTTAAAAATTTATGGGCGCACGAGCGGGCTTTCGGTGTGTGGGGCGCTGGATCCGCGAATAAAGCTGTGTGTTGATGGGGGCAGTTAAGCAATAATGGATATTCATTAGGCCCCGTTTGGCAAAAGGTTAATCAAGAGGGGTTAAAGAGAAAGATTAATGTACTTAGCCCATTTGATAATCCGAAGGACTAAATTATTAACCCGTTAAATAAGTTTTATTTTAGCCTTTATGATCAGTTTTAGTGTTTGGGAATAACAATGATTTTAACTATTTTCTTTATAATTAGAAGGGTTAATTCTTATTCCATCTAAATAGGAGTATTAGTAAACCCCTCATTTTGAGGGGTTAACTCATTTTAACCCCTCTAGATGGGTTAACTTAACCCTTCTATATTTTTTATGTTTGGCAAATTTTGGAGGGTTAACTCACTTTAACCCTTATATAGATTTGTTGTGTTTGGCAGGTTAAGAAGGGGTTAAGTCTCCTTAACCTCTCTCTTAACCCTTTGCCAAACGGTACCTAAGGGCATCTCCAACAGCTTCTCTAAAATTTTCTTCAAAATGAGAAAGCAGCTTCCCCATTTTGAAGAATCTATTTTTTCCTCTAAAAATTTGGAGAATGCTACAGATTTGGGAAATCTTCCCAATTTTTTCGTCTTCATCCCTATTTTGGAGAATGAGATGGGAAATCTGTTGGACCAAAAACCTAACTAAATTTTCCAAAAGTAGGATATGAGGAAGCTATTGGAGATGCTGATCCCTATCTCTCTCGTTATGGTTGGACGTGTGGACTAATTTTGTTAATCATAACTGTATATTATTAATAACTAGTTACAATTTATGTTGAATAGACGGTTAAAATAGGCATATGTAGTACAACGCTTTCAGTAATAATTTAATTGGAGAAAATAAATACAAATAAACACGAAAAAACATGTCTAGAAAACAAAACGTAATAAAAGTATATTTTTGAATCATTTTTTTTAATATCTTTCTGTTGTGGTCGCGTTCTCTGGTGTAATTGAGTACTTTTATATTTACAAGAATCACAATCAATTAGTAAATTATCCATCTCAATTATTATTTGTTTATTTTTTTTTCCTCCAAAGCTTCCCCCGTGCTATTCGCTCAGTTTCTAGAGAGCAGGAGGCAGCATCTGATGCGTGCACATTTTTGAACTAAGGTTCCATCTGGATGGATTACTCTATTGGGTGGCTTAATTTTAAATTTTTAGTAACACAGGTTATGGATGATCATGAGCTCATTATTAATGATAAATGGCATTAATGTCATTATTATAATTGATTTTGGTAGACGGGAAAGGGGACCGACAAATAATTTCACGATTTTGATGCTGAATGATCTACAACTTACACAAGGAGGTTATCTAAAGCCGAGAAACTCGGAGTGGTATCTATCTACTGCAATAATAATGCATTAAGGGAGTGTTTGTTAAATTAGAATTTGCCAAATCTCTCAATTGGAGAGAACTTTGACAAATCCCATAAATGGGTGTGCTTAATTACCTCTCGATTGGAGAAGATTTTGACAGATCCCATAAATGAGTGTGCTTAATTACCTTTTAATTGGAAAGGATTTGACAAATCCTAATTTTATCTATTTGTGGGAGGTAACTGTTTGGGGAGAAAATTGTCTTCTTCATTGAGTGATTCATTACAACTTCAGTCGTTACAATAAAAATATAAAAAGATAGTCTCTTTATAAGACTCTTACACAATGAAAATACAATTCTCGTCAAAACAAACGCAGAGATCGTTTATCTGTCTTCTGCTTGCGTGGGACTTGGCCTGTGATGGAGACGTTGATATCCGTGGACCACCAAATGATCAGATCAGATCCGAAGCTTCGTTGATTCGCGAAGGAATCAAGAAACCGAAGCAATTATCTCGGCAACAGCGAGATAACCACTCTTCTCAAGATCACCGCAACGGGGCAATCTCAAGGAAAAGAACCGGGCTGCAGATCTATCGAACTCTCCTTCTTTATGCTGAAGAATTCGCTGAAGTCTCCTCCTCCTCTATGAAATTCGTAGCTCTTTAGTCTCCAATTTCAGCAGGGCTTCGCCAACGCTTGAGAATTCCAGATCCCAAAAAATGAAGGCCCTGAGACTGTATTTATAGGCTTCGAGACCCCTGTTTTCGGATAAGAACGGTCGATTCCCTCTTATCCTAAGTTGTAACTACTTGATCACGTGCTTGGATGATATTTTATCAGTTGAAACAAATCCAGGCGGTTAACGGTAAAAAAACGGCTTTAAACTGCCAAAAATAGCTTTTCGGGTATACTAACACTTGCGGGCGTCTCCGCGTGGCCGAGACACTTGTGGGCGTCTCGGCCAAGGCCGAGACACCTCGGGTGTCTCGGCAAGGTCCGGAACGTAGTTTCACGCATTCTGTCCGTTTCCGCGGTATTTTCATCGTCCGAACTCGGAATTGCGTGATTCAAAGTATGTTGGAAAGCCGACGAGGAGATCTACGAGCTTCTCTGATTGGATCACATGTGGAGTAAATGGGACACGAGGGGCTTTTCGTCTTTCGCAAACGACGCGTAGCTCCCAGTTCATTCGTGTTTTCGTTATTCTGAAATTCCGTTGCTTCGTATGGTTCGTCGACTAACATCATGCGCTTGTCAACGTCAAATAAGCTTATGTAATTCGAATAGCGACGTTCATTGTCTTCTCTCTGTCTCGAGCCGCGTGCAGGGACCTATAGGGAATTTTTGACGCCTACAGATACCCCTCCAAAGTGTTTCAGTCTCGTTTCTTTTATAAATGAGCCTGAAATACTTTGGATATGATCGGTCTAACCTTCAGTCGGTGTAAAAGGACTTGTAGTTAGTTTTGATTCTTAACTCCTTCGATTTTTAGTCTGTTTGGTACTTTGATGAATAACCGAAGTTGTTCCGGCACTGCGTTTATCGTCTGGCCGTCGTCGAAGTCTCAAATCGAAACTGGCGAGTTAATTTTGGCTCGTATCATTGAGTTGACTTTGAACTGACTATCTTTGTGACAACGTGTTGACTTGTGTTGACTTTCATCACAATGCGTTGACTTGCGTTGACTTAGGGTTACGCGTTGACCGACATTGACCTTAGGGTTTTGGATCGCCCGACGTTGATTTTTCATCATAACGCATTGACTGGCATTGACCGGCGTTAACCTAGGGTTTCGGATTGCCCAGTGTTAACTTTTCATCGTAACACGTTGACTGGCGTTGACCTAGGGTTACGCATTGATCAACGTTGACCTTAGGATTTCGGATTGCCCTGCGTTGACTTTTCATTGCAAAGCGTTGACCTTCATTATAATGTGTCGATCGACGTTAACACAGTTTATACTCGTACGTTTGCTGGAGTCAACATAGTTTAAGCTCTTAAGGCATTGGAACGTGGCGGTCCCAAGTGTTGGGACTGTAGGACCAACTATTAAAGCTGATTCATCTGTAGGTATGGATCTTGTCCTGAAGTTGTCAGATGCACAAGCCACGAGACTAACTAATGAAGTTGGTGCATCAATGACTATCGCGTTTATAGGATTTTTTTTGGCAAATCCTCAACCATCAACGGGTTTGATGAGCCTTTTACTGACTACCGTTTGAATCGGGCTAGCATGCGGATAGTTTAAATCCGTTCCGCATGTAACGTTATGCTAAACGAGTTAACTCTTTTAGTGCTATAATATTGAATACGTAGACTTCGTCTTTCTCACGGGAATAGACTACCCGGCAACGTGTGTTAGACATAGACTTAGAATTTTTTGCAAATTCTCAGCCATCAACGGATTTGACGTGCCTTTATCGATTACCGTTTGAATCGGGTATGCATGCGGATTGTTTAAGTCCGTTCCGCATATGACGTTGTGCAAAAAGAGTTAACTCATTTAGTGCTGTGATATTGTGACGCCCCTGGGTTCACACACGGCTACAGTCCGGGGTGAAACCATGGATGTCAAACCTGCCATGCACCACACCGTGCAATAACACGTTTCACCATCACAATCACTATCTCTCTAGTGGAGTCAACATCAGGTGTAGGTACAAGCAAGTGAAAAGTGAATCAACAATACTAGATGAAATGATAGAACACAATACATCTCATCAACGAAATAAACTGTAGTACATAGTCAAAGTCTGAAATGAAATAAACTGGAGTTCTTACAAGTCTCAAAATACAGCAAGTCTGAGTAAAGGAAATTAAGGCAACACAGCCTTTACAACTCTAGAATAAACTCTCAAATGTCTGAAAACACTACAGTGGAGCCCACAGAAAATAATACATAGATAAAGTAAAGCTGAACACTAAAGTAGTCCGCTATCAACCTACGGCTCTCCGTGCTCCTGGCTCGTGACCTGAAAAGGGGGAGGGACAACGAGCGTCAAAGCGCTAGCGAGCAACATCACAACCAACCCCAAGGGATAGGGCTCGTTGTATAAGAAAATACAGTAATGACAGAATATATATATATATACAATGTCCTAATAGTAAGGGGTTTTAGTACTTAGGAAATCTCAACACGAGCATAGGTACGTCGAGCGAAATAATCCAAACAAGGAAACCCTCATATATATACCTTGTATCTCAAATTGAAAATCCCTAAGTTTCCAAACCCGAAGTCTAATATATGAACAATAAAGAAAAGGAAAGATAATACTCCCATGTCTACCAATAAACCCAGCTGTGCCAAAAAATACATAGTCGAAATAAGTGTCATTTACACTTAAATCACTATCATGTCCAAATACATCAAAGTGTCGTGCTCACAACCCAAATGTGTAATATGCTCAAGGTTTAGCAAAGGTTGCCCAACACGGGGTCTTTAGTCGCTTATAGTCCAACACGAGGACTTTAATCGCTTATAGTCCAACACGAGGACTTTAATCGCTTATAGTCCAACACGAGGACTTTAATCGCTTATAGTCCAACACGAGGACTTTACATGAACCATGAAGTTACTACTATTAATGGAGTGTCCATTCAACTCTTATACGTGCCTTGCCGTGCATGTCCAAACTTTGTATCATGTCAAGTCATCTTACATATATAACATGTGTGTTCAGTCTATATGTTTGTACACAGCAAGTGTTTAAACAGGAAACAAAAGAAAACAGGAAAAACCCAGATGAGTCGGCTCATGCACTCTTATGAGTCGACTCATACATCATGGGTCGACTCGTATACTGACGAGTCGACTCAGCAGAAGATAAATGACAACAAGAAACGAGTTCGTGAGTCGACTCATGATTAGCCATGGGTCGACTCAACATGATGAGTCGACTCATGATGAGTCGTGAGTCGACTCAAGGGCTGAAATCTGCATTTGTTTGAACTGAACTTGTTCAACTCGTTTCATATCTCAATTTTACCAGTATACATGCATCTAGCCTTCAAGTTTAGACTATTACACAGAGAGGAAACATATATATAACATGAAACAATTACTTGCATGTTAACACTAACATTTAAATCCCTAATCATGAAGGAAAACATTAAATTAATATAAAAACTCTTGTTTTTATTCTTTAAACAAAATTCCAGATCTGGGTTTTCATTAAAAACTTGTTGGTGAGGATTTAAAATCTTAAACACATGATTTCTAGCATTCACCCTAACAAGAATATTGTTTTGTACTTAAAATAAGTCTTAGGCTCAATAAAATCCATTAAAAACATTTACAAACAGTTAAAAAAGTGGGGAAGGGTTTGGGTGAGATGCTACTCGCCTCAGATGTGAAGAATAGCAATCCCCTTCGCTGAAATCCAAGATAAAAGCTGAAATCCCCCTTGAAACGCCCCCCAAGATCACCAAGAACGAGTTAGGGTTTGAAGGAGAGGAAGAGGGGTTAGGGTTCTTGGGAGTTCAGATGAAGAATGAGTGTTTTCGGGTGGGAGAAGTATATATGAGCCCATAAAAACCCGACCCGAAACCCAGCAAACCCGACCCGAAACCACCCAGAAAATCGTCGATGAGTCGACTCATGATATGTCATGAGTCGACTCATGACTTATGGGTCGACTCATAAATTATGAGTCGACTCAGCAGAAAGAAAATGGGAACAGGACTCGATATCATGAGTCGACTTATGACAGGCGCAAGTCGACTCAACCTGATCAGTCGACTCATGACATGTTATGAGTCGACTCATGAACAAAAATCTGCATACATTGATACTTTTGCACACGAAATGCAAACTTACAACTCATCCTCATACCTGAGGCATATACACATGCTCATAAGCTCAAATATCATTTCCCATGCATGACCATGCCACAAAGATATTTATAATATATATTAATTATCTTTGTTCACTCATATTCACACTTGAAAGTTGACAAAATCAACGGGGTCTTACAGATATTAAACACGTAGACTTCATATTTCTTAGGGGAATAGACTACCCGGCAACGCATGTTAGACGCTGACTTATCCCTACTTATGCTTCAGGATGAAAGTCTCCAGACTTGGATTCTGGTGTCTTCTTCAATCGGTGAAAGACTAAAGCGGCAACGCGTGTTAGGCGTTGAATTATCCCTTCTTAGGATTCGGGATAAAATTCCCCATACGTGTGAAGCACGGATTTTGGTGTTATGTATAACAACCTGTCATAATATCGAATATGTAGGCATTTGTCTTTTTTATGGTCAAAGACTAACCAATAACGCGTGTTAGGCGCTGACTTATCCCTACTTAGGCTTCGGGATACACTTTCCCAGATTTAGATTATGGTGTTTGTAGGCGTCTAAAATTGCCTACAAGGTTCCCGTACGCAGCTCGAGACGAAATGCAAACGATAAGCGTCATCATTCAAGTCAGAAAAGGATTATCTGGCCCCGTGGAAGCTAACGAATATACAAAGTGAGTCACTAGAGTGTACAAGTCAACGGAATGACGAAATGCGCAATACAAGTCCGGAGAAGTAAGAAAGTATCAAACACCTCAAAGTGGCCCGCACAAAGGATTGACATTTTGACCATGATACAAATTAGATCTGGAAAAATTCAAAAGATAAAAGTTGAAGGTCTCTTTGTTAGATTTCCAACGTATCTTGAATCACTTCATTCTGAGGTCGTATGAGTGAGTTAAGACCACTATAGTAACTCCGGGACGCTCAAATCCGACCCGCGCTACAGTAATCCGACATGTGCTACAGTGATCCGACCCGCGCTATAGGGATCCAACCGGCGCTACAGTGCTTCGACCCTATTATAGTGCTCTGATACGTCCTATAGTAATCTGACCCCCCTCCCGCTGCTACAGTAATCCGACCCGCGCTACATTAATCCGACCCCCCGCCGACGCGGGACGGATCCATCCGTCACGCTATTTTGATCCCCGGACGCGTTTTCGACGGTTTTGAGCGATTTTCTCGGGATTTATCTGTTCCAAGGGTTCCTAACTGCCTAAATCCTATCTCTACACATGGTTAATCAGTTATTAACTGAAGATAAGAAGGAATCCCTCATTCTTATCCGAAAACCCCCCAACCGAAGCCTATAAATACAGGCCTAGGGGCTCAATTCACAGGGGCGGATTATTATTCAAGAGGGCGAGGTGCTGCCGGATTGAGGAGTCAAAGAAGCATGAATTTTAGCGAGGGTTAGCGAGATCCCGGCGAACTCCAGCATAAAGAAGGAGCTATTCAAAGGATCCGAAGCCCGATTCCACCATTCCTTGAGATTAGGCTTGGTCTTAATCTCGAGAAGAGCTACTGATTTCTCTTGGTCGATTTCAGTGCTTTAAGCTAATACTTCCCCGGTGAAGGTGAAGCTCTGTCAAAATTTTTAGCAATCGGATCTGATCGACGATCGTCCACGGATATCCCCGGCACAGGCAAAGATCCCGCACAAGCTGAAGACCGATAAACGATCTCCCTGCGTTTGTTTGATAGAGTTGTAATTTTTATTTCTTTCATTGTATAAAGAGTCTTATAAAAAGACCAATCTTTTGAACTTATTGTAACGACCAAAGTTGTAATGAGTTATACAATGAAGAAAGTAACTTTTGACGCAAACAAGCTGACGACCACAGTAGGAGCCAACAGTCTCGCTGCTGAGGCCGTCGTGTCGCAACCAATGATTAAGATCCCGGTTGAAGAAGTGGTCGAATACGAGTTCAACCAACAGAAGTACGAAGAATACCTCTCGTCCTCCTCCTCCAGATCTTCCGCTTCTCGCAAGCGCAGGAAGATCAACACCCCCATTGCTGCAGTAGCTGTACCTTGCAACGTCTTTCCGACCTCCAACGAGTCTGGATCTGCAGATCTAAACTCATCCTCAATCAAGGAGTAGAGTACAGAAGGCGCGCTTACTTTATCGAAAAGATCACGTCAAAGGCGACATCAACGCCTCGCGCGTCAGCTTGTTAAGGCTTTGGAACCGATAAACGGGATCCGTTATGAGGCGGATCTGAAATTCAAGGAGCATCAAGCGACCTAACAGAGAGCAAACGCCGCCTCCTCCAAATCATCAACAAGTAAATGGATCCAAGTCAAAAGGATCCATTCAACTCTGGAGGAGCGAATCTAGAAGCGCCACGGACTTGCGCACACGCGAATTCTTGCGCAAAAGGCACAAGAGATGCAGAAGGATGTAGCCAAGAAACAACCAAGACTGCATAAAGTATAGAAGCCAAAGTTCAAGACGGCGGCCGAAGAGATCGAAAAACGCGGGTCACTTCAATCCGACCCTCCAAGCCGCGGGTCACGCAGATCTGACCCTCTTGCTCGTGGGTCACCTAGATACGACCCTCCCGCTCGCGGGTTACCTACATCCGACCCTTCGGCTCGTGAGTCACCCAGATTCGACCCTCTTGCTCGCGGGTCACCCAGATTCGACTCTCCCACTTGCGGGTCACCTAGATCCGACCCTCTTGCTCGCGGGTCACCCAGATCCGACGCTCCTGCTCGCGGGTCATCCAGATCTGACCCTCCTGCTTGTGGGTCACCCAGATCTGACCCTCCAAGCCGCGGGTCACCTGGATTCGACCCTCAAACCCGCGGGTCACTTAAATCTGACCCGCGACAGGGTCAAGACAGAGGATGTTCTTCACTTGTTTCGTCAATCCCTTCGAGTTCCGCACCTCCGGTGGAGCACCGCGACAGTGTGGATTTGTCCCGATTTAAGATGAAGATCACGGATCGTCTTGGTCCTTCGCACGCGGGTCGAGGCAAAGCCCCGGTCAAAGAATGTTTGGGTCGGGTGACTGAATCCCGGGAAACTACTCAAGCTAGGGGTCGCACACGGAAAACTCCTGTAATTGACCACCTCGGACGGTGAATTAAAGTCCAATAGCCCGTCAAGAGTTCACAAATGCGTGACTCTAAGCGCGTGACTCTTAAGAACGCTAATAAAACAGCAAACCCCCTGAAAGAAACGTATTCATCTAACGATGACAATATTATACCAAAGGAGTCGTGCCAACGCACGATAGGTTGCTCCGGGCATCTGACCGACGAGTTGTACTATCGGGCTGGGGGTACGAACAAGTCTCGGACGAGAAATACCCAGGAAATAAAATCTCACTGCCCGTGCGCCAAGGTTATCAGGGCAGTATTATCAGCGTGTAGCTGCCCCAAGACCGCTCCGCAGAGGGTCTCGGTATTCGAGAGGATCTCCAATGGAACGACCAAGTCCAAACCAAAGTGTTTCTACAAGAAACGATCGACTGTTCGAGATGACAAATTCCCAAAAGTTACCATCAATATGGTCAATAAGGGAAAGTCCCCGATTGTTTCAAGTGGTTCTAGCCTCGACTTTTCTCTAGGAAGAAGAGTTAATTCGAGAATAGCTCGATTGATGTCTCGACTCTAGCTGGAAGCGGTCGGACATGAACAATCCACAGTCACAGTTAATATGGCTGGGAGGGGAAAGTCGACCCGACCTTCTAGTTCTGATCCACTCATATCTCAACGTCTAACCCGGTTGTAATCGGGAACCATTAGACAAAGAGATTATTAGCGAATGCAGAGGGGATTATCCTCGGATGATGAAGCATCAGATACCAACTCTGCAGTCATTTCTGATAAAACGGTATCCAGCCCAGGGGAATCCCGCGAGGTATTTATGGTTAACACCGAGGAAGTGGTCAAAATCGTTAAGGATGCTCTAGCCAAGCAGAAGCAAGCATTCAAGATCGAAACGAAAATGGCTATGCAAAAGATGAGACAAATGCACGACCAACAGATTTGGGCTTTGTCGAATCAGATAGGTGATTCTAGTCGTTGTAACAATGTTAGCCAAGCAGCTAGGGATTCAAACATGGATGAACACATCAATGCGGATGATCCTCCCATTGACCAAAATGCTAGGGGCGGCCCCACTAAAGATAACGACGCTGGGGGTGGTTCTACCGAAGATGATAATGCCGGGGGTGGCCGCGTTATTCCTCTTAAAAATCGTCCAAGGGACGATACGAGCGAGGAATGAGAAAATGAAAGATCTCGAGGGCAAAATCAACGCTCTAATGTCTACACGAGAGGTGAAGAAGACTGATATTCTGTGTCCCTATCCAAGAGAGTGGGATGAAATAGCATACCCGGCGAAGTTCAACCTGATTAACTTCACGCCGTTTGACGGGAAGGGTTCGCCCATGCAGCATCTCATCTATTTTAAGTCCTACTTGGGCATGATCTCCGGCAATGAAGCCTTGATGGTTCAGTCATTCGTTGGCATCCTTCGCAGGGCTGCCTTTGATTGGTACCGCCGTCTCAAGTCTGGAAGCATCAAAAGCTGGGACGACCTGGAGAACCTGTTCCTCGCTCATTTCTTTGACGATGATGCCGAGGTGTCAATCAGGACACTCTTCGATGAGAAGCAAGAAGACGATGAGACAGTCGACGAATTCATCAAGCACTTCCGGAATAAGGTGATGAACTACCGAGATCCGATCACAGAGGATTTTATCCTCCAAACCTATCACAACAACCTCTCTTTGGACGTGTTGGAAGTTATGGGAGTAGCACCGTCCAACAACTAAAAAGAGTTGAAGGTGCGCGGAGAGCAGGCTGAACGCTTCCTCAGAAGGAAGAAAGCTGAAAGAAGCCAACTGACGGCTAACTCTTCGAAATCAAATTTCGCCTCCCGTGGTAAAGTGAAAACACCTGCAGCAGCTGTTGACGCTAATCAGACGTCGTAACAGCAACCCCGAAGATAGCAGAAGACTTCGGGTTCAAGACTCCAAAAATAGTACTCCTTCAAGGACGAAGACGTTCCAGCCATCTTCGAATCTCTGCTTGAAAATAACAAGATCAAGCTACCACCTATCACAAATAAGGAGTAAGCTATCAACACTGCGAATCCAAAGTACTATGCGTACTACAGGAGGGTCTTTCATCCCACCAAGGATTGCTTTGCTCTCAAAAATAGCATCCAAATATTGGTTGAAGCCGACGTCATAACGCTGGGATAAGCCAGATGAGAACGGTAAGACTCCGACAAGTATAAGAGTATAAACTACTCCTTCCTACACTCCGAAGAGTATACGAGTATAAACTGCTTCTTAATACTCCAATAGGTATATGAGTCTAAACTGTTTCCTACTTTTAACGGGAAGTTCCTGAAGAATTTTTATACGTAATATTCTTAAGGATAACCTGATCATGTAACTGAGTATAATGTCAGACCCAGTTCCGCAAAGGAAGCTGGGGGTGGATGATTCATGTAACGAAAAGTTTTCGGAAGAATGCTACATGTAATTTTCTTAGGGATAACCTGATCATTACGAACAAAGTGATAAACACTAAACCCTCACTATGATTTCCGAACACTCTTTTGCTAAGACGAGATTCGATCACTTCGTTGGATCAATCTTCCCTCACAAAACTCCCATTGATGTTTAACGACTTACAGTTTTCCACCACAAAATCCCCACCGATCAGACTAATTGACGATGGGACCACTAAATTTCCTTTCGATTGAATCCACTCAAACTCCCGCTATGTCTGTGCACTTAACATTCCCATAGTTAAAGTCCGGACATAGTACTTGGAATTTTAATATCCTGATCATTGATGATTGTCAAACCCTTCCGTGTAAAGTATTTGTCACTTAACACCAGGAACCCCCTCTGAGTGATTTGTATAAGTCAACACTCCCACTGTGATTTGTACTCCTACTCCCACTGTCTACCTAGTCAAACCTTCTTACAGTTAGGACCACAACCAAAATCCCCTCTCGATTCCTCCAATGAACGAGAGGTCCACAAATTAAGCGATCAAACTTTCCTACAGTTAGGATCATCTCAAAACTCCCACTCGATCAAACCTTCCTACAGTTAGGGCCAAAACCAAAATCCCTTCTCGATTCCTCTAATAAACGAGAGGTCCACTTTCAAATCGAATGATCAAACCTTCTTACAGTTAGGGTCACCTCAAACTCCCGCTTGATCAAACCTTCCTACAGTTAGGGTCAAAATCATAATTCACTCTCGATAAACGAGAAATTAACCTTTAGTTCGGTAATCAAACCTTCCGAAAGTTAGGATTATCTGAATCTTTTTAATTCTCGGAGTGGAGATCACACTCCTAGTTTCACTCTTTAGATTCTCGCAGTGCAGATCCCACTTTGAGTTTCCTCTACACTAAAGATAGAATATAAAATTCTTCCTCTTCGGTTTCGGGAGATAGAATATAAAATTCTTCCTCTCCCATTTTGGGTTCGTCTTTGTCCCAAGAGAAGACACAATATTTCAACATTATAACTTTAAAATCCGCGCCTTACATTCGTGGGGAATTTTATCCCGAAGCCTAAGTAGGGATAAGTCGGCGCCTAACATGCGTTACCAGTTAGTCTTTGACCGTAAAAAAGACAAAAGCCCACATATTCGACATTATGGCAGGTTGTTATTAATAACACCAAAATCCATGCATCATATGCACGGGGAATTTTATCCCGAAGCCTAAGTAGGGACAAGTCGGTGCCTAACATGCGTTGCCGGTTAGTCTTTAATCGTAAAAAAGGCAAAAGCCCACATATTTGACATTGTGGCAGGTTGTTATTAATAACACCAAAATCTGTGCTTCACACGTACGTGGAATTTTATCCCGAAGCCTAAGTAGGAATAAGTCGGCGCCTAACATGTGTTGCCGGTTAGTCTTTGACCGTAAAAAAGACAAAAACCTACATATTCGATATTGTGGTAGGTTGTTATTAATAACGTCAAAATCTATGCCTCACACGCGCGGGGAATTTTATCCCGAAACCTAAGTAGGGATAAGTCGACGCCTAACACGCGTTGCCGGTTTAGTCTTTCACCGATTGAAGAAAGATAAAGTAGGGATAAGTAGGGATAAGTCAGCGTATAACACGCGTTACCGGGTAGTCTATTCCCATAAGAAAGATAAAGTCTACGTATTCAATATCGTAACACTAAGAGAGTTAATTCTCTTGGCACAACATCACATGCGGAACAGACTTAAAATAATCCGCATGCAAGCCCGATTCAAACGATAATCGGTAAAGACATGTCAAATCCGTTGAAGGCTGAGGATTTGCCAAAAAATCCTAAGTCAGCGTCTAACACGCGTTGCCCGGTAGTCTATTCCCGTGAGAAAGACGAAGTCTACATATTCAATATCGTAGCACTAAAAGAGTTAACTCTTTTAGCACAACGTTACGTGCAGAACGGGTCTAAACAATCTCCATGCTAGCCTGACTCAAACGGTAGTCGGTAAAGGCTAATCAAACCCGTTGATGGCTGAGAATTTACCAAAAATTCTTTTAATGTGAGTCATTGACGCATCAGCTTCATTAGTTGGCCTCATGACTTGAGCATCCAATGACTTAGGGATAAGATCCATACCTGCAGATGAAACAACTTTAATAGTTAGTCCTATAGCCCTAAATTTGGGACCGCCACGCTCTAACGCTGTTTGCAGAGAAAATTGTTTGATTCATTGCCGTGTTCATTACAAACTTCAGACGTTTACAACGAAAACAAAAATTAGTCTTTTTATAAGACTTTTACACAATGAATACAAAATTACAATTCTCTTCAAACCGCGCAGAGATCGTTTATCGGTCTTCTGCTTGCGTGGGATCTTGGCCTGTGACGGGGATGTTGATATCCGTGGACCACCGTCGATCAGATCTGATAGCTGAAAAATTGGGCAGAGCTTCGTCTATCCATGAAGGGATCGAGAAACCGTAGCTCTTATCTCGGCGAAGCGAGATAATCACTCTTCTTAAGATTACCGCAACGGGATAATCCTAAGGAACGAACACGGGCGATGCAGATCTGATGAGTTCCTCTTCTTTATGCCAACGAACTCCATCCGATCTCTCCTCCTCCTCTCTGAAACTTGTTGATCTTCACTCCTCAATTCGGCAGGGCTTCGCCAATTCTCCAAAATTCCAGATCTCAAAAAATGAGGCTCCGGGGCTTCCATTTATAGGCACGAGACAAAATTAGGTTGGAGAGACCCTTGGGTGTCTCGGCCATGTCTCGGCCAAGGCCGAGGCACCCTAAGGTGTCTCGCTCGTGCCGAGACACCTCGGGTGTCCCAGTTCAGCCTGAGACGTTCCGTTATGCCTGTTTGTTCGTTTTCGCCGTAACTTCTTCATCCAAACTCGGATTTGAACGATTCAAAGTGTGTTGGAAATCCGACGAGGAGTTCTATAAGCTCCAATAATTAGATCATCTGTGGAATAAATGAGACACGAAGGGCATTTCATCTTTTGTAAGAGATATGGGGCTCCCAATCAGTTCGTATCCTTATTATTCTGAAACTCCGTTGCTTCACATAGTTTGTCAACCCACTTCATGTGTTTGTTGACATTAATCAAGCTCTTGTGACTTGGATAGTGATGTTCATCGTCTTCTTTTAGCCTTGAACTGTTCGTGGAGACCTATAGGCAATTTTCAACGCCTACAGATACCCCCTCCAAAGCGTTCCAGTCTCGTTTCTTTTATAGAAGAGGCTAGAATACTTTGGATACGATTGGTCCAGCCTTCGGTCGGTGTAATGGACCTGTAGTTAGCTTTAATTCTTGACTCCTTCAATTTTTGGTCTATTCGATGTTTTGACGAATAGCTGAAGTCCTTCCGGCGCTACGTTTATCGTCTGGCCGTCGTCGAAGTCTCGAATCTAAAACTGATGAGTTGAGTTTGGCTCATGTCGTTGAGTTGACTTAGAACTGACTATCTCCGTCACATTATGCTGACTTAGGGTTTCAGATCACCGTATGTTGACTTTTTGTCGCAACGCGTTGATTGGCGTTGACCTAGGGTCGCGCGTTGACCGACGTTGACCTAGGGTTTTAGATCTCTCGGCGTTGACTTTTCATCGCAACACGTTGACTGTGTTGACCTAGGGTTATGCATTGACCGGCGTTGACCTAGGGTTATACGTTGACCGGCTTTGACCTTAGGGTTTTGAACGTCGTACGTTGACTTTTTGATCGCAACGCGTCGACTGGCGTTGACCTAGGATTACGCGTTGACCGGCGTTGACCTTAGGGTTTTGAACGTCGTACGTTGACTTTTTGATCACAACGCGTTGATTGTCGTTGACCTAGGGTTACGCGTTGACCGGCGTTTGACCTAGGGTTTCGGATCGCTTGACGTTGATACAGTTTATACTCGTACGTTTGCTGGAGTATACACAGTTTAAGCTCTTAAGGAATTGGAGCATGGTAGTCCAAACAATTGGGGTTGCAGGACCAACTGTTAAGGCTGATTCGTCTGCAGACATGGATCTTATTCCGAAGTTTGTGAAATACTCGAGTCACGAGACCAGTCAATAAAGCTGGTGCGTCAATGACTTTTGCATATATAGGATTTTTGACAAAACCTCAGCCATTAACGGATTTGATGAGCCTTTACCGACTACCGTTTGAGTCGGGCTAGCATGCAGATTGTTTAAACCCGTTCTGCATGTAACGTTGTGCTAAAAGAGTTAACTCTTTTAGTGCTACGATATTGAATACGTAGACTTCGTCTTTCTCCTGTGAAAAGACTAAATAGCAACATGTATCAGACATTGACTTAGGATTTTTGGCAAATCCTCAGTCTTCAACGGATTTAATATGCCTTTACCGACTACCGTTTGAGTCGGGCTAGCAAGCGGATTTTTTGAAATCCATTCCGAATGTGACGTTGTGCTAAAGGAAAGAACTCCCTTAGACTTGATGCTACAACTTCGAATACGTAGACTTCGCCATTGTTACGGGAATAGGTTACCCGACAACGCATGTTAGGCGCTGACTTATCCTTACTTAGGATTCAGGATAAAAGTCCCCAGACTCGGATTCTGGTGACTTTTTCAATTGGTAAAAGACTAAACCGGCAACGCGTGTTAGGCGTTGGCTTATCCCTGCTTAGGATTCGGGATAAAATTCCCCATGCGTGTGAAGCACGGATTATGGTGTTATTAATAACAACCTGCCACAATGTCGAATATTTGGGCTTTTGTCCTTTTTACGGTTAAGGGCTAACCGGCAACGCGTGTTAGGCGTTGACTTATCCCTACTTAGGATTCGGGATAAAATTCCTCGTGCATGAAATGCCCGGATTTGAAGTTAAGAATTGTGTCTTTTCTCAAGGTAAAGACAAACCCAATGCTGGAGAGGGAGAATTTTATATTCTGTCCCCAGGTCTTGTTTAGGGTAAAGACGAACCCAAAATAGGAGAGGAAAAATTTTATATTCTATCTCCCAACACTAAAAAGAAAGAATTTTATATTCTATCTTCAGTTGGAAAGGAAACTCGAAATGGGATCTCCACCCCCAGAATCCGGAAAGGTGAAACTAGGGGTGGGATCTCCACTCCGAGAATCGGAGGGATTCAAACAACCCTAACTTTTATAGGATTGGTTGCTTGATGCAAGAAAAGAGTTCCTCATTTATTGAGGGGAAATTCCGATTTCGACCCTAACTTTTATAGGTTTGATTGAAAAAGGAAAAGATGGAAGTCTTTCGTTTATCGAAAGGGATAACTCAATCTTAGTCCTAACTATCTGCAGGTTTGACTAAGTGAGGTTGGAGACAATCCTAACTTTTATAGGTTTGGTTGCTCAATTTGAAAGTGGACCTCTCGTTCATGGAAGGAATCGAGAGGGGATTTTGGTTGTGGTCCTAACTGTTTAAAGGTTTGACCAAGATGGGAATTTAAGACGATCCTAACTGTTTAAAGGTTTGACCGTTCAATTTGTGGACCTCTCATTCATGGAAGGAATCGAGAGGGGATTTTGGTTGTGGTCCTAACTGTTTAAAGGTTTGACCAAGATGGGAATTTGAGACGACCCTAACTGTTTAAAGGTTTGACCGTTTAATTTGTGGACCCCTCGTTCATGGAAGGAATCGAGAGGGGATTTTGGTTGTGGTCCTAATTGTTTAAAGGTTTGACCAAGACGAGAACTTGAGACGACCCTAACTGTTTAAAGGTTTGACCGTTTAATTTGTGGACCTCTCGTTCATGGAAGGAATCGAGAGAGGATTTTGGTTGTGGTCCTAACTGTTTAAAGGTTTGACCAAGATTGAGTGGGAGTGCAAATCACAATGGGAGCGTTGATTCGTACAAATCACTCAAGTGGGGTTCTTAGTATTTAAGTGATTGGGACTTAACACAAAGGGGTTTGACGATTCGTCCAGGTTGGACAGATCAAAATTCTAAACATTATATCCGGACTCTAACCATGAAAGTGTTGAGTGCACGAACATAACAGAAGTTTGAATGGATTAAACCAGAAAGAATTTTAGTGGACCCACTGTTAATAAATTTGATCAGTGAGGGATTTTATAGTGGAAGACTATGATTCGTCGAACACCAATGAGAGTTTTGTAAGGAAAGATTAATCCAATGAATTGATCGAATCTCGTCTCAGCAAAAGAGTGTTCGGAAATCACAGTAAAAGTTTAGTGTTTATCACTTTATTTGTAATAATCGGGTTATCCCTAAGAAAATTACATGTAAAAATTCTTCCGGGAACTTCCCGTTACATGAATCATCCACCCCAGCTTTCTTCGTGAAACTAGGTCTATCATTAAATTCGGTTGCATGATCGGGTTATCCTTAAGAATATTACGTATAAAATTCTCCAGAAACTTCCCATCAATGTTAGGAAACAATTTAGACTCATATACCTATTAGAGTATCAGGAAGCAATTTAACCTCTTATACCGGTCGGAGGATTGAGAAGCAGTTTATACTCTTATACTTGTCGGAGTGTTGAGAAGCAGTTTATACTCGTATACTCTTCGGAGTGTTGAGAAGCAGTTTATACTCGTATACTCTTCGGAGTATTGAGAAGCAGTTTATACTCGTATACTCTTCGGAGTGTTGAGAAGGAGTTTATATTCGTATACTCTTCGGAGTGTTGCACCATCATTTGGCTTATTCTAGCTTTATGGCTCCAGAGTCGATTAGAGTTTGAATCTTATTCTTTAAGCCGAAACAAATCTCAGTAGGATGGAGAACTCTCCTGTGGTATGCACAGTAGTTTGGGTCCGTAATTTTCTTAGCTTCCTCCTGGTCTTTAATAGGTAGCAGCTCAATCTCACCGTTATTCAGGAGGTACTCAAAAATATTCGGAACTTCCTCATCCTTGAAAGAGTACTCTTTTTGGAGTCTTGGATTTAGAATCCTCTGCTGTTTTTGAGGTTGTTGTTGTGACGTCTGCTTATTATCACTAGCAACCACAAGCATTGACTGTTGGCTTCTTTCGATCTTTTTTTTTCCTGAGGAAGCGTTCGGCTTGCTCTCCGCGCACCTTCAACTCCTTCCAGGTATTGAGCGGCTCTACTCCCATAACGTCCAAGATGTTAATGGATAAATTGTTATGACAGGTCTGCAAGACGAATTTCTCTGTGACGGGATCCTTGCAGTTCATTGCCTGATTACGGAAGCGTTTGATGAAAGTACCCACCGACTCTCCGTCTTTCTGTTTCTCATCGAAGAGTGTCCTGATCGACACTTCAGCGTCATCATCGAAGAAATGACCAAGGAACATGCTCTCTAGGTCCTCCCAGCTAGTGATGCTTCCGGGTTTGAGACGGCGGTACCAATCGAAGGCGGGCCCGCGAAGGGTACCAACGAATGACCGAACCATCAAGGCTTCATTTCCAGAGATCATACCCAAGTGGGACTTGAAGTAGATCAGATGTTGAGTGGGCGAACCCTTCCCGTCAAACGGCGTGAAGTTTATCAGGTTGAACTTCGCCGGATACGGGATTGAATCCCACTCTCTCGGGTAAGGACACGGAATGCCAGTCCTTTTCACCTCTCGATCAGACATCAGAGCGTTGATTTTTCTCTCGAGATCTTTTATTTTCTCATCGTCGCTTGTATCGGGTTCTGGACGATTCTTAAGAGAAATAACGTGGCCACCCCCGGCGTTGTCATCATTTGTGGGATCACCCCCAGCGTCATTGTTTTTAGTGGGGCCACCCCCAACATTCTGATCAACGAGAGGATCATCGACATTGATGTATTCATCCACGTCTGAATCGCTAACTGCTTGGCTATCATTATTGCGACGACTGGATTCGCCTAACTGATTCAACAAAGCACGGATTTGTTGGTCGTGCATTTGTCTCATCTCCTGCATAGCACTTCGATCTTGAATGCTTCTTTCTACTTAGCTAAAGCATCCTCAACCATTTTGGCTACTTCCTCGGTGTTGATCATAAACACCTCACGAGATTGTCCGGGACTGGATACGGTGGCTTCTGAAGCGACTGCCGAGCAAGCGTCTGACGATTCATCGTCCGAGGATAGTCCTCTGGTCATCCTCAAATAATCTCTACGTCTAGTAGTCCCTGCACGTAGCCGAGTTAAACGATGTGATATGAGGGGGTCCGAATCAGAAGGTCGGGTAGATTTCCTCTTATCAGTCACGTTGGCGATGGCTACGGATTGTTCAGGCCCGACGGCTTCCAATTGAAGCCGAGACATTAGTTGGGCTATCCCCGAATTGACTCGGGAAAAATCTGGGTTAGAAGTAATCGGAGACTTCCCCTTATCGACCATATTGATGGTGAATGCTGGGAGTTCGTCTTCTCGATTGGCTGATCGCCTCTTGTTAAAATGCCTTGATTTGGGTTTCAATGCTTCTGCGGAGATACTCTCGAATATCGAGACCCTCCGTGGAGCGGTCTTGGGGCAGCTACACGCTAATAATATTGCCCTGATAATTTTGGTACACGGACAGTGAGAGTCCGCTTCCCGGGTACTTCTCTTTCGAGATTTATTCATACCCCCAGCCCGATAGTACAACTCATCGACGTTGCGGTTGGAGTAACCTATCGGCTGCTTACATGGATTCTCAGGTATAACGTGTTCGTCTGTCTGACACGTTTTCCTCTGAGTAAACATCGCCTTGTTGGCATCTACAGGAGTCACATGTTTGGAATCACACCCTTGTGAGGGTGAAACCTTAACGGGCTCCTGGTTTTCTATACGTACCTCCAAGCGGGCTGTTGTAAAAATTAATTTGTTAGGAGGTCTCGTACGACCCCCAGTCCGGATGTTTGCTCGAAGCTCCTTTAACGGTCTTAAGCTTTCTTTAACATGCGCTTTTCCTCGATCCTCGGGTAGAGAACCAATGCAACCCTTCAATGGGACTCTAGATATGGGGAGATCCAAGTCGTCATAGGGCTTCATCGGAGGTGCGGGAGTAGGATCTAGAGTTGACGAAGGCCAGAGAGCAATGTCGCTTGCTTTTGCCTTAGGCTCTGATTTAGTTTTTAGCATCCAAACTTGTTTGGATCTCGGCGATCTCTTAACTGTCCCCTCCTTTTGCATTTCCTGTGCTTTTTGCACAAGGGTCCGGGCATGCTCAAGCAAAGCGCGGCGCTTCTTAATTCGCTCCTCGAGAGTGGAGTGGGTTCGTTTGACACGGACCCATTCTTTAATCGGAGGTCGGGAGGAGGATCCCGATGCTGGTCGTGACGATAGATTAGCTACTTGGCGCTTTCTGAACTTCAGGTCTGCTTGGTAATGGAATCCATCCACCCGATCCAAAGCCTTGGCGTATTGGCGCGCGAGGCGTTAACGTTTCCTTTGACGTGCTCTCTTTGATAGAGTTGGCGCACCTTCAGCAGTCGACTCCTTGATCGTGAAGGAGTTCAGATCTGTGAATCTGGCCGGTGGATCGTTGCAAGGTGCAACTGTAGCAGCCACGGCGAGGAGATCGACTTCTTGGGTCTTCAGATCTTGAGACCGTCGGATCTTATGGGAGGAGGAGATCTTCCTACGCTTATGAGGATGAGCAGATCTGAAGGAGGAGGAGGAAATATATTCTTCGAATCTCTGCTGGTCGAATTCGTATTCGACCTCTTCGAGCACTAGGATCTTGATCGTCGGCTGCGGCACGACAGCTTCGGCAGCGAAGCTGTTGGCTCCCACTGTGATCGCCAGCTTGTTTGCGGAGAAAATTGTTTGATTCATTGCCGTGTTCATTACAAACTTCAGACGTTTACAACAAAAATAAAAATTAGTCTTTTTATAAGACTTTTACACAATGAATACAAAATTACAATTCTCTTCAAACAGTGCAGAGATCGTTTATCGGTCTTCTGCTTGCATGGGATCTTGGCCTGTGACGGGGATGTTGATATCCGTGGACCACCGTTGATCAGATCTGATTGCTAAAAAATTGGGCAGAGCTTCGTCTATCCATGAAGGGATCGAGAAACCGTAGCTCTTATCTCGGCGAAGAGAGATAATCACTCTTCTTAAGATTACCGCAACGGGATAATCCTAAGGAACGAACACGGGCGATGCAGATCTGATGAGTTCCTCTTCTTTATGCCGACGAACTCGATCCGATCTCTCCTCCTCCTCTCTGAAACTTGTGAATCTTCACTCCTCAATTCGGCAGGGCTTCGCTAATTCTCCAAAATTCCAGATCTCAAAAAATGAGGCTATGGGGCTTCTATTTATAGGCACGAGACAAAATTAGGTTGGAGACACCCTTGGGTGGCCAAGACACCCTAGGGTGTCTCGGCCATGGCCAAGACACCCTAGGGTGTCTCAACCTTGGCCGAGACACCCAAGGGTGTCTCGGCCTCAGGCCGAGACACCCTAAGGTGTCTCGCTCGTGTCGAGACACCTCGGGTGTCCCAGTTCAGCCTGAGACGTTCCGTTATGCCTGTTTGTTCGTTTTCGCCGTAACTTCTTCATCCGAACTCGGATTTAAATGATTCAAAGTGCGTTGGAAAGCCGACGAGGAGTTCTATAAGCTCTAATAATTAGATCATCTTTAGAATAAATGAGACACGAAGGGCATTTTATCTTTTGTAAGAGACATGGGGCTCCCGATCAGTTCGTATCCTTATTATTCTAAAACTCCGTTGCTTCACATAGTTCGTCAACCCACTTCATGTGCTTGTCGACATTAATCAAGCTCTTGTGACTTGGATAGTGACGTTCATCGTCTTCTTTTAGCCTCAAACTGTTCATGGAGACCTACAGGTAATTTTCAACGCTTACAAACGCCTTAAGAGCTTAAACTGTGTAGACTCCAACAAATGTACGAGTATAAACTGTGTTAACGCCGGTCAACATGTTATGATGAAAGTTAACGCCGATCGATACAAAACCCTAAGGTCAACGCTGGTTAACGCGTAGCCCAAGGTCAACGCCGGTCAACGCATTGTGATGCAGCTAATTAGTTCAAAGTCAACTGAATAACACGAGCCAAAATCAACTTACCAATTTTGATTCGAGACTTCGACAATGGTCAGATAATAAACGCAGCACCGGAAAAATTTCAGCTATTCGATAAAATACTGAATAGACTGAAAAATGAAAAAGTTAAGAATTGAAGCCAATTATAGGTCCTTTGACACCGATTGAAGGTGGAGATCTATCACATTCAAAGCATTTTAGACTCATCTATGGAAGAACGAGGCTGAAATACTTTGGAGGGGATATATGTAGGCGTCTAAAATTGCCTAAAAGCTTCCCGTACGCAGCTCGAGACGAAATGCAAACGATAAGCGTCATCATTCAAGTCAGAAAATGATTATCCGGCCCTGTGGAAGCTAACGAATATACAAAGTGAGTCACTAAAGTGTACAAGTCAACGGAATGACGAAATGTGTAATACAAGTCCGGAGAAGTCAAAAAGTGTCAAACACCTCAAAGTGGCCCGCACAAAGGATTGACATTTTGACCATAATACAAATTGGATCTTGAAAAATTCAAAAGATAAAAATTAAAGGTCTCTTCGTTAGCTTTCCAACACATCTTGAATCACTTCATTCTGAGGTCGGATGAGTGAGTTAAGAACGCTATAGTAACTTCGGGATGCTCAAATCCGACCCGCGCTACAGTAATTCGACCTGCACTACAGTAATCCGACCTGCGCTACAGTAATCCAACCCCCCTCGCTACGGTGATCCGACCCCCACGCTACAGTGTTCTGACCCCATGCTACAGTAATCCCCCCCCCCCC
>BQKN01064246.1:513628-536583 GCA_022839385.1 Asparagus kiusianus
CCCCCCCCCCCCCCCCCCCCCCGCTACAGTAATCCGACCCGCGCCGATGCGGGACGGATCCGTTCGTCACGCTATTTTGATCCCAGGACGAGTTTTCGATGGTTTTGAGTGATTTTCTCCGGATTTATCTGTTCCAAGGGTTCCTAACTGCCTAAATCCTATCTCTACATATGGTTAATCAGTTATTAACTTAAGATAAGAAGGAATCCCTTATTCTTATCCGAAAACCCTCTAACCAAAGCCTATAAATACAGGCCTAGGGGCTCAATTCACAAGGGGCAGAATATTATTCAAGAGGGTGAGGTGCTGCCGGATTGAGGAGTCAAAGGAGCACAAATTTTAGCGAGGGTTAGCGAGATCCCGACGAACTCCAGTATAAAGAAGGAGCTATTCGAAGGATCTGAAGCCCGATTCCACTGTTCCTTGAGATTAATCTTGGTCTTAATCTCGAGAAGAGCTACTGATTTCGCTTGGTCGATTTCAGCGCTTTAGGCAAATACTTCCTCGGTGAAGGCGAAGCGCTGTCAAAATTTTTAGCAATCAGATCTGATCGACGGTCGTCCACGGATATCAAAATCCCTGACCCAGGAAAAGATCCCGCACAAGCAGAAGACCGATAAACGTTCTCCCTACGTTTGTTTGATAGAGTTGTAATTTTTATTTCTTTCATTGTGTAAAGAGTCTTATAAAAAGACCAATATTTTGAACTTATTGTAACGACCAAAGTTGTAATAAGTTATACAATAAAAAGCAACATTTGCTACAAACAATGTCTTCTTCAATCGATGAAAAACTAAACTGGCAACACGTGTTAGACGTTGACTTATCCCTTCTTAGGATTCGGGATAAAATTCCCCAGATTTGGATTATGGTGTCGTCTTCAATCGGTGAAAGACTAAACCGGCAACGCGTGTTAGGTGTTGGTTATCCCTTCTTAGGATTCATGATAAAATTTCCCGTATGTGTGAAGCATGGATTTTGGTATTATGAATAACAACCTGTCATAATGTCGAATATGTGGGTTTTTTCCTTTTTACGATCAAAGACTAACCGGCAACACGTGTTAGGCGCTGACTTATCTCTACTTAGGCTTCGGGATAAAATTTCCCACACGTGTAAGACACGGATTATGGTGTTATTAATAATAATCTGTCATAATATCGAATATGTAGGCTTTTGTCCTTTTTACGGTCAAAGACTAACCGGCAACGCGAGTTAGGCGCTAACTTATCCCTACTTAGGCTTCGGGATAAAATTCCCCGTGCGTGTAAGGCACGTATTATGGTGTTAAAGGATAGTGTCTTCTCTTGGGGCAAAGATGGACCCAAAATGGGAGAGAAAGAATTTTATATTCTATCTCCCGAAATCGAAGAAGATGAATTTTATATTCTATCTCCAGTTGCCAAGGAAACTTGAAGTGCGATCTCCACCCTAAAAATGCGGAAAGGTAAAAGTAGGAGTGGGATCTCCACTCCGAGAATTAGAAAGATTCAAGCAACCCTAACTTCTATAGGATTGGTTGCTTAATCAAATAAAAGAATTCCTCATTTATTAAGGTGAAATTCCAATTTCGGTCCTAACTTTTATAGGTTTGGCTGAATAGGAAAAGGTGGAAGTCTTTCATTTATCGAAAGGGGCATTCCGGTCTTGGTCCTAACTATCTGCAGGTTTGACCAAGTAAGGTTGGAGGCAATCCTAACTTTTATAGATTTAATTGCTCAAATTGAAAGAGGACCGCTCGTTCATGTAAGGAATCGAGAGGGGATTTTGGTTGTGGTACTAACTGTTTAAAGGTTTAATCAAGATGGGAATTTGAGACGACCTTAACTGTTTAAAGGTTTGATCATTTAATTTGTGGACCTCTCGTTCATGAAAGGAATCGAGAGGGGATTTTGGTTGTGGTCCTAACTGTTTAAAGGTTTGATCATTCAATTTGTGGACCTCTCGTTCATGGAAGGAATCGAGAGGGGATTTTGGTTGTGGTCCTAACTGTTTAAAGGTTTGACCAAGATGGGAATTTGAGACGACCCTAACTGTTTAAAGGTTTGATCGTTTAATTTGTGGACCTCTCGTTCATGGAAGGAATCGAGAGGGGATTTTGGTTGTGGTCCTAACTGTTTAAAGGTTTAACCAAGATAAGAATTTGAGACGACCCTAACTGTTTAAAGGTTTGATCATTCAATTTGTGTACCTCTCGTTCATGGAAGGAATCGAGAGGGGATTTTTGTTGTGGTCCTAACTGTTTAAAGGTTTGACCAAGATAGGAATTTGAGACGACCCTAACTGTTTAAAGGTTTGATCGTTCAATTTGTAGACCTCTCATTCACGGAAGGAATCGAGAGGGGATTTTGGTTGTGGTCCTAACTGTTTAAAGGTTTGACCAAGTGGGAGTTAAAGAATAAATCACAGTGGGAGTGTTGACTTGTACGAATCACTCAGTAGGGGTTCTCGATGTCAAATGACAAGATCTTAACACGAAGGGGATTTGACAATCGTAATAGACTATTCAAATTAAAACTTCCAGTGCTATGTCAGGACTTTAATAACGAGAGTTTAGTGTTTATCACTTTGTTTGTAATTACCGGGTTATCCCTAAGAATATTACATATAATATTCTTCTGGGAACTTCCCATTACGTGAATTATTCATCTCCAGTTTTCTTTGCGAAACTGGATCCAATGAGGAGCACATTGTCCTCAGTCGCATGTTTGGGTTATCCTTAAGAATATAATATTCTCTAGGAACTTCCCGTTAAAGAAAGAAAATAATTTAAACTCATATACATGTTGGAGTATTGAGGAGCAGTTTGTATTCGTATACTCTTCGGAGTGGTGCACCGTCATTTGGTTTATTCCAGCGTTATGGCGCCAGAGTCGATTAAGGCTTGAATTTTGTTCTTTAGACCGAAACAAACCTCAGTAGGATGGAGAACCCTCCTGTGGTACGTATAGGAGTTTGGGTCCGTAATCCTTTTAGCTCCCTCCTGATCTTTAATAGGTGGTAGCTCGATCTCACCGTTATTCAGGAGGTACTCGAAAATATCTGAAACTTCCTCGTCCTTAAAAAAATACTCTTTTTGGAGTTTCGGATCTGGAGTCATTTGCTATTTTTGAGGTTATTGTTGTGACGTCTGACCAGTAACCATATGCATTGACTGCTGGCTTTTTTTGGTCTTCTTCCTTCTGAGGAAGTGTTCGACTTGTTCGCCGTGCACCTTCAAGTCTTTCTAAGTCTTGGATGGGTTTAATCCCATAACTCCCAACACGTCCAAAGATAGGTTGTTGTGGCAAGTTTGTAGGATGAATTCCTCCGTGATCGGATCTCGGCAATTTATCGCCTTGCTCCGGAATCGTTTGACAAAGTCGGTGACCATTTCTCCATCTTTTTGCTTCTCATCGAAGAGTGTCCTGACTGATACCTTAGCGTCATCATCAAAGAAGTGGGCGAGGAACAGGTTTTCTAGGTTGTCCCAGCTATTGATGCTCTCTGACTTGAGACGGTGGTACTAATCGAAGGCAGGCCCGCGAAGGGTTTCAACGAATGACCTAACCATCAGGGGCTCATTCCCGGAAATTATACCCAAATAGGACTTGAAATAGATCAAATGCTGAGTGAGGGGCACCATTCCCGTCAAACGGCATGAAGTTGATCAGATTAAATTTTGTTGGATACGGGATTACGTCCCATTCTCTTGGATAGAGACACGGAATACCGGTCTTCTTTATTTCTTGGGTGGACATTAAGGCTTTCACCTTATTTTCCGGCTCCTTCATCTTCTCATCCTCGCTTGTATTTTGCTTTGGGCAATTTTAGGGAGGAATAGCGTGGCTACCCCCAGCGTTGTCATTATCAGTAGGACCACCCTCCTGTGTTATCATTATCAATGAGACCAACTCCATCGTTGTTGTTGTCAGGAGGGCTATCAATGTTGATAGTCTCATCCAGTTCTGGATCACTATCTGCTACATTGACTTGTTCTACAACATCGTTGCGATGAATGGATTCGCCAATTTGTCTTGATAAGGCTTGAAGTTGCAGGTCATGTAACTCCCTTATCCGTTGTATGGTCAGTTCTATTTCAACCATAAACTCTTCTTTCTGCTTAGCGAGAGCATTTTCGATCATCTGAGTTATTTGGTCAGGAGTGATGGTGAGTGCTTCACGGGATTGCCCTGGGCTGGATACAGTAGCGCTTGAAGCAATTGCAGAGCAAGCGTCTGACACTTTGTCATCTGAGGATAGTCCTATATTCATCCTTTGATAATCCCTGCGTCTAGTGGTTCCCGATCGCAAATGGGTCAGACGATGCGATATGAGGGGATCAGAATTAGAAGGTCGAATTGACTTTTCCTTATCAGCCATGTTGATGGTGTCTGCGGATTGTTTAGGTCCTATAACTTCTAGCTAGAGCCGAGACATTAATCGGGCTATTCCCGAATTGACTCTTCTTCCTTGAGAAAAGTTAGGGCTAGACCCGCTCGAAACCATCGGAGACTTTTCCTTGTTGACCATGTTAATGGTAACTTCTTGGAATTCGTCATCTTGAACGACTGATCTTCTTTTGTGAAAACGCCTTGATTTGGGTTTTGATGCTTCGGAGGAAAGCCTTTGGAATACCGAGACCCTCCGTGGAGCGGTCTTGGGACAGCTACATACTGATAATACTGCCCTGATAAGTTTGGTACACGGATAGTGGGAGTCTGTTTCTCGGGTACTTATCTTTCAAGATTTATTCGTACCCCCAGCCCGATAGTATAACTCTTCGGCATTATGCCCGGAGCAATCTATCAGCTGTTTACATGAATTCTCAGGTATAACGCGTTCGTCTGTCTGACGCGTTTTCTTCTGAGTAAACAATACCTTGTTGGCGTTTGCAGGAGCCACACGTTTGGAATCACACTTTTCTGAGGGTGAAACCTTAATGGGCTCCCTGGCCTTCTGTACGCACCCCTAAGTGGGCGGTTATAAGAATCAACTTCTTAGGAGGTCGAGTACGACCCCCAGTCTGGATGTTTGCTCGGGGCTCCTTCAACGGTCCCAAGCGTTCCTTAACAGGTGTTTTGCCTCGATCTTCGGGTAGAGAACCGAGGCGATCCTTCAATGAAATTCTAACTCTGGAGAGATCCACACCACCGTAGGGTTCCACCGGAGGCGTGGGAGCGGAAGGAGCGGGATCCGAAGTTGACGAAGGCTGGAGAGCAACGTCGCCTGCATTTGCCTTAGGCATTGATTTAGCTTTTGGCATCCAAATTTGTTTGGATCTCGACAATATCTTAACTGTCTCTTCCTTTTGCATTTCTTATGTTTTTCGCACAAGGATCTGTGCATGCGCAAGAAGTGCGTGACGCTTTTGAATGCGCTCCACAAGAGTGGAACGGTTCCGTTTGACACGAAACCATTCGTTAGTAGGTGGTTGGGAGGAGGTTCCCGAAGCTTGCTGTGGAGATGGCTTAGCCACTTGGCGCTTTCTGAACTCCAGATCTGCTTCGTAACGGAGTCCATCCACCTGATCCAAAGCCTTGGCGAATTAGAGCGCGAGGCGTTGGCGTTACCTTTGATATGCTCTCTTTGATAAAGTTAGCGCGCCTTCGGCAGTCGACTCCTTGATCGAGGAGGAGTTCAGATCTATAGATCCAGCTTCATTGGATGCCGACGGATTATTGCGAGGTGCAACTACAGCAGCGGTAGCGGGGAGATCGCCTTCTTGGGTCTTCAGATCTGAAGACCGGTGGATCTTCCGGCAGTCGACTCCTCGAACTTCTGTTGGTCGAACTCGTATTCGACCTCTTCAGTCACGGGAATCTTGATCGTTGGCTGTTACACGACAGCCTCTACAGCGAGGCTGTTGGCTCCTACTGTGGTCGCCAACTTGTTTGGGGTGAAAATTATCTTCTTTATTAAGGGGGGGTTATTCATTGGAGTAATTGTTGGGATAATGGGATAATTTTTGGAACACCAATGTTTGGTGTTATTCATTAGGGTAATTGGAACTGGGGTAATATTTGTGGTGTTATTGGTTTGTTGGTGTAATTGGGGGACAAATATCCCACTTTCCCACAAATTATCCCACCTATAAAAACCAAAGCTCAGCCCACCTTCAAAATTTACCCCCCTTCGTTTGCTGGAACAAATTACCCCCACAACAAATTACCCCACTTCTTCGTTCTCCACTGTTCTCAATGAGGACCAGCAGGGAGGTGAGGTTGGAGAGGCGGGAGAGCCAGACGCCGGAGATCTGGGGGGAGGAGGAGACGGAGGAGAAGGAGCGGAGGTTGGAGGCGAGGGGGGAGGGGAGGGGGCGGCGGAGGAGGGAGGGGGAGGGGCGGCGGAGGAGGGAGAGGGAGACGAGGGAGGAGAGGGAGAGGAGGGCGGAGGAGGGGAAGGAGAGGGAGGAGGAGCAGTCGGTGAGGGAGAGGGAGACGAGGTGGCGGAAGGGGGAGGAGGAGTCGCAGGCGCTGGAGTTGCTGCGGCGGGGGAGCAGGGGTCGACGGCGGTGGAGATGCCCATCGACTAGAGGGCCGTCAGCTGCTTTGGGTCGAGGGAGGAGGCGGCCGTCGAGGAGGAGACGAGGAGCGTGAGGAGCGTGAGGAATGTGAGGAGGAGGAGGGGGGAGGGGGATCCATGGCCGAGCTCGCTTGCGGTCGGATTTGGGGCTGGAGGGAGGAGGAGGAGGAGGCCCGAGCGAAGTTCGTCTTGTCGAGTTCAGGAGGGGGGATTAATTAAAGAATTGATCTAGGAATTTTCATTCATTTTTTTTTAAGAAAACTCAAATGTAGGAATTTTCATTCATTTGTTGAATCTTCAAAAATAAATCCAACAATAATGTTCAAGGGTATCAGTTGAAGATAAGGATACACATAGTATGAAGAAAAAGATACAGTTTAAACTAAAATGTAAATCTATATAAAATTATTAAAATCCAAATTTAATCATTATATTATTTTAAGATAAAGTTACATTTCACTATAGTTGTTGATCTAGCATAATAGTTAAAATAAACATCAAAATATTTTAAGATTGATAAATATTAATATTATTATATTATTTTTAATATTTTATATTAAAATAATCTTAAAATTAATATTATTTTATATTATAACTATTATTTATTTAATCATTTGATGTTATATCAAGTTAAACTTGAATTTAATTGAGCTATAAAAAAAATATTATAAAAAGATGTCATACTAAAATTGTCCCACTCAAATTGTCCCATTACCCCATTTTACCCCACTTTATCCCACTCAATTATCCCATTGGGTAAAATTACCCCATTGGAACAATTTACCCCAAATTACCCCAAATTACACCAACGAATAACCCCCCCTAAGGGATTCATTACAACTTCAGTCGTTACATTGAAAATACAAAAAGATAGTTTATAAGACTCTTACACAATGAAAATACAATTCTCATCAAAACAAACGCAAAGATCGTTTATCGGTCTTCTGCTTGCGTGAGATCTTGGCTTGTGACAGGAACGTTGATATCCGTGGATCACCAAACAATCAGATCAGTTCCGGAGCTTCGTTGATTCGCGAAGGAATCAAGAAACTGAAGTAATTATCTCGGCAACAGCGAGATAACCACTCTTCTCGAGATCACCACAACGGGGCAATCTCAAGGAAAATAACCGGGCTGCAGATCTATCGAACTCTCCTTCTTTATGCCAAAGAATTCGCTGAAGTCTTCTCCTCCTCTCTGAAATTCGTGGCTCTTCAGTCTCCAATTCAGCAGGGCTTCGCCAACGCTTGAGAATTCTAGATCCTAAAAAATGAAGGCCCTGTGGCTGTATTTTTAGGCTTCGGGACCCCTGTTTTCGGATAAGAGTGGCCGATTCCCTCTTATCCTCAGTTGTAACCACTGGGTCACGTGCTTGGATGATATTTTATCAGTTAAAATAAATCTAGGCGGTTATCGGTTAAAAAACGGCTTTAAACTGCTAAAAACAGCTTTACAGGTCTGCGGACACCCGCGGGCGTCTCAGCATGGCCGAGACACTCATAGGTGTCTCAGCCATGGCCAAGACACCTCCGGGTGTCTCGGCCTGGCCGAGACACCGAGTGTCTCGGCGAGGCCCGGAACATAGTTTCACGCGTTCTATCCGTTTCCGTGGTATTTTCGTCATCCGAACTCAGAATTGTGTGATTCAAAGTACGTTGGAAAGCCGATGAGGAGATCTACGAACTTCCCTGATTGGATCACACATGGAGTAAATGGGACACGAGGGGCGTTTCATCTTTCGTAAGCGACACGTAGCTCCCGGTTCATTCGTGTTTCCGTTATTCCGAAATTCCGTTGCTTCGTATGTTTCGTCGACTAACTTCATGTGCTTGTCGACGTCAAATAAGCTTCTGTAATTTGAATAGCGATGTTCATCATCTTTTCTCTGTCTCGAGCCGCGTGCGGGGACCTCTAGGTAATTTTTGACGCCTACAGTAACCTCACCAAAATAGCATATTCATCATATTATAAAATTTTGGTATTTGGTAATGCTACAATTTGAGCTTGAAACAATCAAAATATTATAAATTCTAGTATTCCAAATCCTAAAATATTAATAAAACAAACAATATTTTAGAAATCCTAACCTATAGCAAAACACCTATGGATTTCAAATCCCATGGTGAAATCCATATCCTACAATTATAGGATTTGAAACAAACACCCCCTAAAATAATGCGTTTAGCCTTACATGAGGTTGCTAATTCACTTAAAAATAAAAATAAAAAAAGTCTTTGTACAAACTTAATTAGCAGAATGGTCTTTTCTTCAAATTTGATTAATTTGAGGGAGGGAACAATTCACATTTAATATTCATTATGCATAT
This sequence comes from Asparagus kiusianus, assembly GCA_022839385.1. Lineage (NCBI taxonomy): Eukaryota > Viridiplantae > Streptophyta > Magnoliopsida > Asparagales > Asparagaceae > Asparagus > Asparagus kiusianus. The sequence continues at coordinate 522,459 of BQKN01064246.1, forward strand.
AGCCCGGATTTTTCAATTGGTCCCACCAAACCATCCCATGATAGCAAAACGACTCGGTCAAAAGATAAACCCAGTCAACCTGCTAAAGCATGGGATATCTATACTCATCCTACTTAGCCTAGATTGCGACTCTTAAAGTCTGAACCATAAAGCCCAAAAAGACAACTAATGCCCATGGCGATCGAGCTCGTTTGAGTTTGGTATCATGTCTTGCTCCAAACCGTCCTAATGTTATAGCCGTTTGTCTAATCAAATATGATTGATTTGAATTATATCAAATTCTTAACTTACCAAGTTAGGAGATATCAAATCGATAATTGATCTCTCTGATTGCCAACTCTCATAACTTCTCTAATCGTAATACCCATCACATGAAACTTCCTTCGCCAAGGAGATCTTCACATGTGAATTTACTTGCTCACCAAGTAAATATCGGATAAAGGGATCAAATCTCATATTTCTGTAAGGCTTCGCATTGTCGACGTTCAATGTATGAACCATATTCTAAACCCTAACCTACATACATATTGCTTTGATCTTTATTGTAAAAGGCTTATTTAGGCATCAGAGGGGCATTGGTGGACAACCTACCATTGTCAACCTGACACTTCTACTGTGCTACATATGCTACATAAAGAATAGGTCGCCATCAACTATCTAAGGAGATCAAATGGGCCCTCTACATCGAGTTCAATTTTATAAAGTTAATCTATTAAAAATTTCCTTGCATATAACTATCTTTATATTTAATTTGATATAATAAAAAAAGTTCATAAAAAGAATCAATTTATCTTTTTCTTTTTTCCATTTTTAAGAAAGCAAGAGACTTAGCGAGACTTAAAATTATAGATAAAAGATGTAGGTATAAGAGTTTGCAAATGACACTGTCTATGACTTGTTTACATCCGACAAATTAGAAATTCATGGATTAGAGGCATGAGGATTCTGATGATGTACATGGAAACCCCAAAATCAACGACTCGAGCAAAATGATGAATACTATTTTGATGTTGTCAAATACTTCGTGTTAAAAACTTTGTTTATTTCTCTCTCTTTTCGGAGCATTCAAAGGGACAGAATAATTGTGAAATCACATTCTTTATGTTAACTAGAGGGTATGTTTGACTGCCTATAATACTAGAGATTAGTTTGTTTTTCATGTAAATCAGACTTCATAAACAATATATAATACTGTAAATGTAGTTTTTGTTGGATAGCAAGTTCCTAATCTATTTTGGTAACATGAGGTTATTAGGATTTCTAATCTATTTTGGTAACATGATTCTTAATCTGTTTTGGTAATAGGTTATTAGGATTACTAATTTGTTTTGTTTTTGGTTTTAGAATTCCTAGTCTGTTTTGGTTTTAGATTTTCTATATATATGGAATGACTTAGAAGAGATTAGTAACATCAAAAAGAGGAGAGTTGTAATCAGAGATTAGAGAGACTTTTGATCATTGTGAGGGGGAGATATTGTGAGCAAGTTGAGAGCTTTGGTTGAGAGTTAGTTTGTGAGTTTTGTGAGATTGTAACCCTTTGTACTCTCCTTGATTTAGTGGAATCTCTCCATCCTCTCCCCGTATACGTAGGCAAATTACCGAACTACGTATATCTCTGTGTTTGTGATTGATCTGTCGTATTTTAGTTTTGTATTATGCTCGTGTGTGATTGGTTATTCTTCTCCCGTGCTTACGACTTGTTTGGTGAGCGAGCACGCTTCCGCATAGGTGCGCGATAATTGGTATCAGAACACAGAAATTGGTATCAGAGTAAAGATTTCAGATCTAAGGTTTTGGCATTCGGTGGAGGAGGATTCGTCGTGGAAGCTTGGTTCTTGGACTTCTAGGCTTCGATGGATATAGCTAGGATTTGAAGTTGCCGTTGAAGATCTCGCTTTCCTTGTATGGTTAGGAGTTCTATTTGGAATCCAATCTAGGGTTTAGTTGGGTAATTTCTTATTTCTTTCAAAATTTGAATCTTTCTTTACAATTTGGAGTTTGCGAGCATGAGTGAAGAAGTTGGTAAAAGTAGCAAGATGGCGAGTACAGTCCAAGTTGGTTTTCAGAACACCAAAATTACTATGGTGAAGTATGATGGCAAGATCAACTTTGGTTTGTGGATGAGCAACATTCAAGATGCGCTTAATGCTCAGAATTTGGAGGAGACCATCATGGTCCAAGAGATACCACCAAAATATGAAGAGGTGATGTGAGAAAAGATAAATAGGAACGCTTGTAGGGTGATCAGATCCTATTTGAAATAGGAATTAAAGTATGATGTGATTGGGGTGACATCTGTAATGAAGATGTGAGAAATTCTCAATAATAAGTACCTTACGAAGAGTGTTGAGAACTGTTTGCACTTGCTGTAAAGATTGTTCAGATTTCAAATGTCCCGAGGTACCTCACTAGCGACTCATGTGAACAACTACACTAAGTTATTATCGGACTTAACGAATGTTGATGAGAAGATATCGGATGAGTATAAGGCTATTATTCTTATGGGCTCCTTACCAGATGAGGAGTATGATACCTTTGTAATTACATTATTGAACGAGAGATCTTCTATCACTTATAGTGAAGTTATGCTTTGACAAACTATGATTTGAGAAGGAAGGACAAAGAGACTTCCTGCGCTAGTATTTCAGGAGAGGCCTTGTCGACGAGAGGTAGAAGCCCATATCCAAAAGGTGGTAATAGAGTAAGGTCAAAGTCAAGAGGTCATCACCAGCTAGGAAATAACCAATATGCATTCTGCAAGGAGCAGGGACATTAGAAGAGAGACTGGCCGAAGCTCAAGGAGAAGGAGAATGGCAAGAAGAAGGGCTCGAAGGCTAATGAGGTGAATATTGCGAAAGACGATGATTCCGATTATTCGAGATTTTCTCTATTGATTACTCCGGAGGTGAATCACTAGGGTGCATCAGATTGGATGCTTGATTCTGGCACTACTTATCATGTAACTCCTAGGCAAAATTAGTTTTCATCATTTGAGAGACTCGATGGGGGTGTTGTTGTTATGGAAAATAATCAATCCTGTGGTATTTATGGGATAGGTACTATGAGGATTCGGATACACGATGGAGTAGTCCATGAATTGAAGGAGGTGAGATTTGTTCCTCAATTGAAGAAGAATCTTATCTCAGTTGGAGCTTTGGAGGCAAATGGATTCAAGGTGACCTTTGAGGATGCTGTAGCAAATGTTACTAAGGGATCTTTGGTGGTGATGAAGAGAGTCCATAGTCAGAACTTGCCTGAAGGGGAGAACCGTGATTGGCCAGGTTGCTTCAGCTATTTCAGAGACGGACTTTAGCAAACTTTGGCATTACAGATTGGGGTACACAGAAGAGAAGTCACTACAGGCGTTGTGCAAGCAGGGGCTATTGAAGGGAGCCAAGAGTGGAAAAGTTGAGTTCTGTGAGTACTATGTTCTTGGTAAGAAGACGAAGGTAAAGTTAGGGATAGCAATTCATAGGACGAGGAGCATCCTGGATTATGTGCACACAGATGTTTGGGGTCCCAACAAGACTGCATCACTTTGTGGTAGATATTGGTTCGTCACGTTTGTTGATGACTATTCTAGGCATTGTTGGGTGTACACCATGACGAAGAAGAGTGAAGTCCTAGATATATTTGTGGAGTGGAAGAATATGTTAGAACTGTAGACTGGAAGAAAGTCAAGACTTTGCGATCCGACAACGGTGGTGAGTACACATCAGACCCTCTTCAGCAGCTATGTCGAGACGAGGGCATAGAGAGACACTTCACAGTTAGTCATACACCATAACATTATGGGATGGTAGAGAGGTTAAATCGGTCTTTATTGGAGAAGATACGATGTTTATAGGTGCATAGTGATTTGGAGAAGATCTTTTGGGCTGAGGCACTTTCATATGCGAGCCACCTCATTAACATGCTACCTTCATCTGCGATTAAAGGGAAGACCCCTATAAAGATGTGGTCAGGAAAGCCGGTACACAATTATGACCAGCTCAAGGTATTTGGTTGCCCTGCATACTATCATGTGAAAACTGATAAGTTGGAACCTCCAGCTAGGAATGCCATATTTATAGGATTCAAACGTGGTGTCAAGAGATACAAGATTTGGGATCTAGTTGGTAGGAAGATTGTACTGAGTAGGGATGTCACATTCGATGAGGCTTCTATCTTGAAGCTTCCCAGCTCTAATCAGGTAGTGAGAGACCCGACAGATGAGATATCGCATGTGGTGGAGATCGATGCAGCTCCATATTGTCCAGATAGTACAATATCCATTAGAGTATCAACTGAGGTAACGTCAGGAGAGCATAACGACAACGAGGAGGATACAGGTATAGTTATGCATGATCAGGGACCGACGACTCAGCTTCAGGATTTTATTACGGTTCGGCAACAGAGGAGAGACATACGAATGCCAGCACGGTATACTAACACAGTAGTTGCGTATGCATTTTCTATAGAGAGTATCGATAAGATGATGCTTACTACATTTAGAGAGGCCGAGCAGAGTTCGGAGGCTGATTCCTGGCAGGTGGCTATGCTGGAGAAGATGGAGTCTCTTCACAAGAATGATACATGGGAGCTTGTTAAGCTTCCAAAGAGGCGGAAGGCAAATGGTTGCAAGTGGGTGTACACAGAGAAGGAGGACATTGAGGACACTCCATTGAGGTTCAAGGCTAGGTTGGTTGCGAAGGGCTATGATAGGAGGAATGTATTGATTATAATGAGGTTTTCTCTCCGGTGGTGAAGCCTTCTTCGATTCGGATTTTGCTAGCTTTGATGACACAATATGAATTGGAGTTAGATTAGTTGGATATGAAGACGATATTTCTTTATAGTAATCTTGATGAAGAAATATATATGACTCAGCCATTGGGATTCCGAGCTGCAAGGAAGGAAAACCTGGTTTGCAGGTTGATGAAATCAATATACGGTTTGAAACAGTCTCCTCGACAATAGTATAACTGATTCGATGGTTTTATGCTTGGTCATTCATACACTCGGAGCCAGTTTGATCCTTGCGTATATTTTCGTAAGTTGAAAGGAGGTGCGTATATCTATTTGTTACTTTATGTCAATGACATGTTGGTTGCCTTTATTTCCAGATCTGCTATAGATGAGTTGAAGGCATAACTTTCAAAGGAGTTTGAGATGAAGGATTTGGGTGAGGCGAAACATATTTTAGGGATAGAGATCGACAGAGATAAGAAGAATGACAGAATTTGTTTGACACAGGTGGCTTATTTGAAGAAGGTTCTACAGCGATTTCATATCAGCATGGATACGAAGCTAGTTCGTGTACCTTTGGGAGCCCATTTGAAGCTTTTAGGTGATCTTTCACCCAAGATAGTTGAAGATAGAGAGTTGATGTCGAAGACTCCATATGCGAGCACGGTTGGGAGCTTGATGTACGCGATGATATGTACGAGGCTAGATTTGTCACAGGCGGTGAGCATGGTTTTGAGATACATGCACGATCCTGGAGTAGGTCATTGGGACGTCGTGAGATGGATTTTAAGGTACATTCGAGGTACGCGCAATGTTAGTTTGGTTTATGAGCGGGACACTACAGGTGGGCAGTTGTGCATTGGCTTTGTTGATTCAGATTATGTCGGGGATTTGGATAAGCGTCGGTCTACTACGGGGTATGTATTCACTTTGACCCGTATGCCGGTGTGTTGGAGATGCACCTTACAGTCTACGGTGGCTTTGTCTACGATGGAGGCAGAGTATATGGCGATAACAGAGGCTGTGAAGGAGATTATTTGGCTTCGATGACTTTTGGAGAAACTTGGTATATCGTAGCGGTCCGTCACTATTCATTGTGATAGTATGAGTGCTATCTATTTGGCGAAGAATCAGATTTTTCATGCGAGAATGAAGCACATTGACGTTCGTTATCACTTCGTTCGAGATGTTCTTGAAGATGGCGATGTGGAGATTGTGAAGGTGCACACGAAGGATAATCCGGCGGATATGCTCATAAGGTTGTTCCGAGCAACAAGTTTGATCATTTGTAGAAGCTTGTTGCACATTCGTGATTGTTAAGGCCGTTGACGGCCATTTGGATGAACTACGGGTGACTTGATCCGTTAGGAGAGGGGGTACGTAGGCAACCATATTGGTGCAGCCGAATTTTGTGAGATGACGCATTGATGCTCATGTTGGTGTCGGCTCAATTTTGGGAATACTTTGCCGAAGTGGAGAACTGTTGGATAGAAGGTTCCTAATCTATTTTGGTAACATGAGGTTATTAGGATTCCTAATCTATTTTGGTAACATGATTCTTAATCTGTTTTGGTAATAGGTTATTAGGATTCCTAATTTGTTTTATTTTTTGTTTTAGAATTCCTAGTTTGTTTTGGTTTTAGGTTTTCTATATATATGGAATACCTTAGAAGAGATTAGGATCATCAAAAATAGGAGAGTTCTAATCAGAGATTAGAGAGACTTTTGATCATTATGAGGGGTAGATATTGTGAGCAAGTTGAGAACTTTGGTTGAGGGTTAGTTTGTGAGTTTTATGATATTGTAACCCTTTGTACTCTCCTTGATTTAGTGGAATCTCCCCATCCTCTCCCCGTGGATGTAGGCAAATTGTCGAATCACGTATATCTCTGTGTTTGTGATTGATCTGTCGTATTCAGTTTTGGATTGTGCTCATGTGTGATTGGTTCTCTTCTCCCATGATCATAGATTTTCCGCATAGGCGCGCAACAGTTTTTATTATGACTAGTTTATAACTAAGCACACCCTAAATGGTTTAGTAGGGGGATTAAAGAGGGGAAGGTAAGGTAATGGAAGATGCAACAAGGTGTAAGGAAGTATATACATCATGTGCTTCTTGTTTGGTACGAGAGGAAGAGAGAAGAAATACATCCATTTGTAGTTCATTCCCCCCACCCCTCCCCACCCCCACAACTTAAATCCTCCAATATAGATGGATTATTCTCTCTTCTCATTTTTCATTTCATTTTAAGTTTTCCCCTACTCTACTTCACTTCCCTTACTCTACATTTCCTTATAAAAACTTTCTACCAAAGACACTTTAGATTTTTTCCCCTTCCTTTACCTTACTTTCCCCTCTTCCAAATATATAAATTTAGGATGAATTCCGCCTCCTCCCCCCACGAAACCCTCTCCCCCAAAAAAGTTTCACCATTTTTTAGATAACCAAAGAAATGTCACTTAACCCCATTAGATCTAACTGTGCATGTGAAAATCACGTTTATCCTAATGATGAAAGTGCATCAGATGGAGAAAACCCCATTTATCTTCTTTTTAATAATTTTAAAAGTGAATTTCACTAAATCCTTTTAAATTTTATCCAAATTAGAGATTAAATTGATTTAATTAATGAACTATTTAATTTAATTTAATAACTAGAATCCAGGTGCACATGATGTGTGCATGACATAGAATATGAAGGAGTGTTATAGTTGAATCATTAAGGAAAAAATAATGTATAAGACTTTTTTTGGATTTTAAGTATAAGTGCATTTCTATACTTTTTTTTAAGTGTGAGGGCATTTTCATATATTTTCCAAGTGAAACATTTTCTTAGTTATTCCAAGTATGAGGGCATTTTAGGCACTCTAATATCGTGACTTGCAAAACAACCGGAAAATAAAAAAGTCATAGATTAGAAGCTCGAGGATTCTCATGATGTATATGGAAACCACAAAATCAACAACTCTATAATATAAATCAGGCTTCATAAACAACAACTTTATAATGTTGTAAATGGAGTTCTTTACCAAGTAGTTCTAATCAAGCAAACCTTAAAAGACAATACTAGACAAAATTTAGGATAATTTTCATAGCCCATACTCCACCCCCCCCCCCCCCCCACCCTCCAAAAACAAAAAGTTTCACCATTTTTAATATAACCCAATAAATATTAGAAATCACTTAACCACCTTAGATCTGATTGTGTATGTGAAAATCACGTGCATCCAAATGACAAAATGCACCTCATGAAGGAAACCACTTTTATGTTATTTTTAATAAATTAAAAAGTAATTTCCCAAAATCCTTCTAAATTTTATCCAAATTAGAGATTAAATTGATTTACATAATGAACTAGTTATTTTAATTTAATAACTAGTATCTTGGTGCACGCAATATGTGCGTGACACGTAATATAAAGAAGTGTTATAGTTGTATTGTTAAGGGGAAAAAAGTAATTTATAAGATTTTTAAGGATATTTTCAAGTGTAAGGGTGCTTCTATAATTTTTTTAAGCGTTACCGTGTTTCCATGTTTTTTCCCCGAGTGAGGCATTTTCTTAGTTTTTCCAAGTATGAGGGCATTTTAGGTACTCTAAAATGCAAAATGGGAGTTTCTCTTAAAACAGATAGTATAAGAGTGTGACTTTGAAAAGTTTGTGTTTGTCTTACTGGTTCATGTACCACGGTTAGATGGGATATATAGTTGAAAATTTTGAGAACGTTTGGGAGGTTTTCGGAAAATATTAGGAGGTTATAAGAAATTTAAAGTCGGTTTTGTGAAATTTACCCCCCAAAATTTAAACTTCCAAAAGAAAATTCTAGTCTGACGAGCGAGCGGGTAGCGGTCGGTGGGAGACTGGATCCGCGAATAATTGAGTGGCTGGATGAGCATGGAAATTTTTCTTGATGCTTACGTATCCATGACATGGTGACTAAATTATATGTGCGATGCTGCCGCCGCACTAGAAGGTACATTTGAGGATGGAGGGAGGCGGGCGCTTGATGGATACACGAGTGAGTATTTTAATTTAATTTAATCGATGGGGATGAGTACGGAGATATCATTGGAATAATGTAAAGGACAGCTCATTGAGAGAAACATAAAACAGAGATGAGCAAGCTCCCAATTGTCAATGATACGTAGGTTGCAACGAACCAAGCCAAATATTTTGCAGGACAACAAACACAATCACAATAAATGGCATCTTTATCCATGAACCGACTTAGCTTATCTCTGATCTAGTAATAACTTATGTGGCCCTTGAGATTTAGTTCAGATTCATAGGATAGAGAGTGAATCGAATTTTAAGATCCCTTTTTTCAATATATTTATCTCATAGATTCACTGATAATGGTGTGATACCAACAACGGTAATGATAATAAGGATGCCGATGAGGATGTTAACGACCGATGTGTTACTTAAGAAGCAGAAGAGCCCCGTAAATCCTTCTGGCCTCACACAACCTGATATGGGCCTGATAAATTTACATCCTTGTATGAGAGCGCTTAGTTAATAGCACGAAGGGTATTATTAGAATCATCCAGCTTGTAGGAATGAGTTGGTTCGCATCATAGATAGTAGAATTAAAATTTCTAAAGTAACCCCTAACCGCACATAAACGGTATAGATCACTCTATTGATATATAGAATTTGCGCCCAATTAATAGTGGTGGATGCTGTTGTGGGTCCAGCCCACTTTGTAGCAAATATTAATTTGTAAGCCCAAAACTTACTTATTTGTGTGGCCCATTCTATGAGTAAGGTTTGTAGCTTCTTGGAGAAGCTTTGAGAAAAGGCCAGCTGTATCCCAATAAGTTAGAAGAGGGCTGTTGGGGACTGATCATCTTCCACACATAAGAAAAAGAGAGGAAATCAGAGGGTTTGAGGGAGGCTGCCCCTGTTTGGATTCTCAGGACCAGTCTTAATCAAGTCGTCCGATCAAGGTGCAAACATGGGCCAATTTTGCTGAAACTTGGTCAGCTTGTTGGGGACACATAAGGCTTCAATCTGAACGGTTGGATTGTCGATGTGAGCTCCGGATCGTCGAGTATTGCAGCTGGACAGAAGCTCTGCGTTTTGGGTGATATTTCTCACTTTTGTTCCTCAAATGATGAATCTCTTATGTATGTACCTGTTGGTGGGTTGTGAAACTTTGTGAGACTGATTTGGGTTTCTTTTACCCTTAACTTATCATAATAAGAGAAGAAGTGGTGGACTCCTCCAGTCCCGTGGTTTTTACTCTTCACATTGAAGAGGTTTTCCACATATAAATCGTGTGTTGTTTGCATGCTTCTATTTCTCTGTCTATTTCATAATGCTTGGTGAAAGTTATCAGATATAACTTGGGTCTTGAAGATTGGTTGTCTTGTGTTGATCTTGTGGGTGTTGGTGTAATTGTTTACTACCCCTCTTGCGGCCCCTACAAGTGGTATCAGAGCAAGGTTATAAACATGGAATCTAGTAGTAATAGTTCCATGGTTAAATTAACTTCAACCAACTATTCCATCTGGAGGCCGATGATGGAGGACTTGTTATATTACAAAGATTTATATGACCTAATAGAAGCAATCACAAAGCAAGATGGTAGTACTTCTAAACCTGAAAAACAAGAAAAAATGGAAGAAAAGGAATGAGCAAAGTTGAAAAGAAAAACTTTGGGGACTATTAGACAATGGGTTGATATTAGCATTTTCAATCATGTCTCTTAAGAGTCCGACCCATATGATTTGTGGAAGAAATTGGAAGGTCTTTATGAAAGAAAGACCGCACATAACAAAACTTCATTAATCAAGAGACTTGTTAATTTGAAATTAAAAGGTGGGAAGTCCGTGTCAGAACATCTTAGTGACTTCCAAGATATCATTAACAAGTTGACTACTATGAAGATTGTTCTTGATGATGAATTGCAGGCTTTGTTCTTGTTGAGCTCTTTGCCAGATAGTTAGGAAACCTTGGTTGTGACTATTAGTAACTCTGCTCCGGATGGTGTGCTATCTTTGGATGTGATTAAAGAAAGCATGTTTAATGAAGAAATAAGAAGGAAGGAGATGGGAGTTGACAATTCACAAGCACTTGTTGTTGAGAACAGAGGAAGAGGCAAGAGTAGAGGTCCCAAAGGCTGTGCTAACTCAAAGGGAAGGTCCAAGTCCAGAGATGGGAAGGAGACTAGGACATGTCATTATTGCAACAAATCTGGTCATATCAAGAAGTTTTGCTACCGTTGGAAGAAAGAACAAGGTAAGAAGCAAGACTCACAAAAGGAGGGAGATGGCAAAAATACTGCAGCAACCGCCTCTAAAAGTGATGATGAGGTCACTTTGATTTGTGCAACTAGTGAATGTCATCATGTTGATGGTTCAGACACAAAGTGGCTTGTAGATACAGGAGCTTCATATCATTGTGTTCCCAAAAGGGAGTACTTCATGAACTACAAAGCTGGAGACTTTGGTAGTGTCAAGATGGGAAACCAGAGCTCAGCAAGCATTGTTGGGTTAGGTGATATTCATGTGAAGACAAGTGTTGGGTGCATGCTTACATTGAAGAATGTGCGCCATATTCCTGATTTACGCCTTAACTTGTTATCTGCAAATGTTCTTGATCAAGAAGGCTTTTGACATACCTTTGGTGATGGTAATTGGAAACTCTCCAAGGGTTCGATGACAGTTGCTCGAGGCGAATTGTGTTGCTCTTTGTATAAAACATACTTGAATGTTTGTTCTGGTGAGCTGAATGCAGTTGAAGAAAAGAATTCCCCTAACCTGTGGCATTGAAGATTGGGACACATGAGTGACAAGGGGATAAAATTATTAGCAGGTAAATCTCTTATTCCTGTTGATAAAACTATTTCTCTTGACCCTTGTGATCATTGTTTGGCAGGAAAGCAACACAGGGCTTCCTTTTCTAGGTAGTCTACCAGAAAGCAAGAAAAATAAAAGCAAGAAAAATTGGAGTTAGTACACTCTGATGTTTGTGGTCCCATTGAAGTGCAGTCTCTTGGTGGCAACAAATATTTTGTCACTTTCATTGATGATGCTACTCGAAGGACTTGGGTCTACATGTTGAAGACAAAAAGCCAAGTGTTCGAGATCTTCCAAAAATTTCATGCCATGGTAGAAAGGGAGACAGAAAGAAAGTTGAAGCATCTTCGAACTGACAATGGAGGTGAGTATACCTCGAATGAATTCAAGAGTTATTGTTCACAACATGGCATAAGACATGAGAAGACGGAGCCCGGCACTCCACAACACAATGGAGTTGCAGAGAGAATGAATAGAACCATTATGGAGAAAGTGAGATGTATACTTAGAATGTCTAATCTTACAAAGACATTCTGGGGTGAAGCAGTCCAATGTGCTGTGTATTTGATCAACCGAGCTCCTTCGGTTCCTCTTGGTCTTGACATTCCAGAGAGAGCATGGAAGGGATGTAACCCTACTTATTCACATCTCAGAGTTTTTGGATGCAAGGCATACATGCATGTACCGAAAGAGCAAAGATCAAAGCTTGATTCCAAGACTAATCCATGTATATTTGTTAGGTATGGTGATGAAGAGTATGGTTTTAGACTATACGATCCAGAAAAGAAGAAGGTAGTAAGAAGCAGAGATGTAGTATTTTTTGAGCACGAGATGAGTGTAGATCTTCTGAGTACCAGGTACCCTTCTACTCCAGAGTTGTCATTTAATACTACTGATGTTTTTTCCTCTGCTCCTTCTATTGACCAGCCAACAAATGATGTTATTGAGGCGACACCTGATGGTGATGAGGGTGAGGCACAACCAGATGGAAATGTACCAGAAAATGATGAAGATGATGATCTTGTTGAGTCTCCATCAGATGATGAAGAAATTCATGAAGAAGAGCATCATGAGGAAGAAATTCATGGAGAAGAGGTTCATGAGCAGGGGGAGCAACATACCCCTCAAGTGGAGGGTACACCGGTTCGAAGGTCAACCAGAGAGCGCAAACCTTCAACAAAATATCCAAGTTCAGAGTTTATTCTAGTCACCGATGAAGGGGAGCTGGAGAACTATCAAGAAGTCTTGTCTCTTGAAGAGAAAAATCTTTGGCTCGATGCTATGAAGGAGGAGATGGACTCCTTGCAAAAGAATGAAACATATGAGCTAGTAAAGCCTCCTGAGGGCAAGAAAGTCTTGAAAAACAGATGGGTGTTCAAGAACAAGAAAGATGGTGAGAAGATAGTGAAGCGAAAAACGAGATTGGTGGTTAAAGGATGCAACCAGAAAAAGGGCATCGACTTTGATGAGATCTTCTCTCCCGTTGTCAAGATGACCTCTATCAGAACCGTTTTGGGTTTAGCTGCAAGTCTTGATTTGGAGTTGGAGCAGCTTGATGTAAAAACTGCTTTCCTGCACGGGGACCTGCACGAAGAGATCTACATGGAGCAACCTGAAGGATTTGAGGAAAAAGGGAATGAGAAACTTGTTTGCAAGTTGAAGAAGAGTCTTTATGGGCTTAAACAAGCACCAAGGCAATGGTACCGGAAATTTGATTCGTTTATGACAAGCAATGGTTATAAACAAACTTCTGCCGATCCTTGTGTGTATTTCAGAAAGTTTCCGGGTGGTAATTTCATCATCCTTCTTTTATATGTAGATGATATGCTGATAGTTGGACAAGATGCACAGATGATTCAAAATTTGAAGAAAGACTTGTCCAAGTTATTTGACATGAAAGACTTGGGCCCTGCAAAGCATATCTTAGGCATGGAGATTGCTCGTGACAGGAAAGCTGGAAAATTATGGTTATCACAAGAAAAATATATTGAACGGGTGCTTGAAAGGTTCAATATGAAGCATGCCAAGCCTGTTAGTACACCACTAACAACTCATTTCAAGCCAAGCAAGAGAGGTTGTCCTACAACAGAGAAGGAGAAAGAATTTATGTCATCTATTCCTTACTCTTCTGCTGTTGGTTCTTTGATGTATGCTATGGTGTGTACAAAGCCAGATATTGCACATGCTGTTAGTTTAGTGAGCAGGTACTTATCCAACCCGGGTAAAGTTCACTAGGAAGCAGTGAAGTGGATCTTCAGATACCTGTGAGGCACTTCCAAATTGAATTTTTGTTATGGAGGTGGCAAGCCTATTCTTGAAGGATATACTGATGCAGACATGGCAGGTGATCTTGATAACAGAAAATCTACCTCAGGTTATGTGTTTACTTTTTCAGGGGGAGCCATTTCTTGGCAATCCAAGCTACAAAAGTGTGTAGCATTGTCGACCACTGAGGCGGAGTATATTGCAGCTGTGGAAGCAAGCAAAGAGATGTTGTGGCTTAAGAGGTTCCTTCGAGAGTTGGGTTTGAAGCAAGGTGAGTATGTAGTTGTAGGCTGTCTAAAAATCACAGTGGATAGCTGATTAAAACAAGCCC
>BQKN01064246.1:536593-572729 GCA_022839385.1 Asparagus kiusianus
ATCGTCAACGGAGAGCAAATTCGACGCAAGCAATCGAAGGAGGCATTTCATCGCTACCAAGAAGAACCCAGTTTTAAACAAAGGGGAAGAACCAATTTCGTTCTCCTCTCTTTTGTAATCAAGTTGTAATCGAGATCAAAGGAATCAATTCAAATTTTCTTTTATCTCCTTTATTGCAATTTTCCTACATACAGTAGTATTCTGTGATAATCAGAGTGCTATGGATTTGAGCAAGAATGCAATGTATCACGCTCGCACCAAGCATATTGATATTAGATATCATTGGTTGCGAGATGTGATCGAAGAGAAGCAAATGAAGCTGAAGCAAGTTCACACTGACAAGAATGGTGCAGATATGTTGACAAAGGTAGTTCCTGGAAGCAAGCTTGTGCTTTGTAATAAGCTTACGGGGATAAGGTTCAAGTGATCATCGAGGTGATCGTGTCTTCCCCCGTGATGGGCTGGAGGGGGAGATTGTTGTGGGTCCAGCCCACTTTGTGGCAAATATTAATTTGCAAGCTCAAAACTTACTTATTTGTGTGGCCCATTCTATGAGTAAGGTTTGTAGCTTCTTGGAGAAGCTTTGAGAAAGGGCCAGCTATATCCCAATAAGTTAGAAGAGGGCTGTTGGGGACTGATCATCTTCCACACAGAAGAAAAAGAGAGGAAATCAGAGGGTTTGAGGGAGGCTGCCCCTGTTCGGATTCTCAGGACCAGTCTTAATCAAGTCGTCCGATCAAGGTGCAAACATGGTCCGATTTTGCTGAAACGTGGTCAGCTTGTTGGGGACACATAGGGTTTCAATCTGAACGGTTGGATCGTCGATGTGAGCTCCGGATCGTCGAGTATTGTAGCTGGATAGAAGCTCTGCGTTTTGGGTGATATTTCTCACTTTTGTTCCTCAAATGATGAATCTCTTATGTATGTACCTGTTGGTGGGTTGTGAAACTTTGCAAGACTGATTTGGGTTTCTTTTACCCTCAACTTATCATAATAAGAGAAGAAGTGGTGGACTCCTCCAGTCCCGTGGTTTTTACTCTTCACATTGAAGAGGTTTTCCACGTATAAATCGTGTGTTGTTTGCATGCTTCTATTTCTCTGCCTATTTCATAATGCTTGGTTAAAGTTATCAGATATAACTTGGGTCTTGAAGATTGGTTGTCTTGTGTTGATCTTGTGGGTGTTGGTGTAATTGTTTACTACCCCTCTTGCTGCCCCTACAGATGCTAACTAATTAAGGACACATGCAGTGTTTAATGCTTGTTGCTGCAAAAGATAATCACGCGGTTCCCTCTCTTGTGGTTACAAGTCATCGATTGACGACGTGGCAATTAATAATCGTCTCCTCGCTTGGGTCCTTCGAGTGAGAGCTACCGCCACCACGGATCTACTACGAGAGGAGCAAAATTAGCCAATTACCTAATGAGGGAGAGCACGTGCCCTGCCTGATAACTTTTAGAATCCAAATTTAAACTACAACTTCCTCCTGAAGAAATTATTGTATAACTTTTTTTTAAGGTCAGAAGATCATTTTTGACAGAGGTATCACCAACGTTTTTAACCCCTCTACCTAAACTGGGCCTAACGAGATATTTTGCTTGGTCCCCCTCATAATAAGCTTAAGAGCTTTGCTACAAGGACCTAAAATATGGGACCAATAGAGGGGACAAATGAGGTGTCTCCCTCCTATTGGATAATGAGTTGGTCATCATTAATGATGGCCAATTCATTATCCAATAGGAGGGAGACACCTCACTTGTCCCCTCTATTGGTCCCATATTTTGAGTCCTTGTAGCAAAGCTCTTACGCTTAGAAAAATTCCTTAAGGACCCAAAATATGGGACCAAAAATTCCTCTATGATCTTCACATTTAATACGATAACCCATGATATTACACGCGTCCGTCCATCTAACTTCTTAATACCTTAAGCTCCAACTTCCAGGTGTCATGCCCCTTTCGAAGGGCTCCCACCGATATGAGGACGCCTTCCGCCGTGCATGTCCCTATTTAATAACTCCCACTAGTTAAACGGTCCCCCATCCGAAAGTTCCAACGTGAATGTACACATCAGCTAGCGTGCTGCCAGCATCGATCGCTGAAATTAAACTGAACTGCAAGTCCACCGCACCAGTGGATGCTGAGAACATCTTAAGTATAGGATTGAGTCTGTAAGGTTAGAGTCGCGGGTGAGGGTCCGGTACGTGATCCTCTTTGATGTTTGAATGTGAGCTCCCGCTGGTGACAGTCTGACATATATACACGGAAAAAGCGTTAGATTAATGGTGGTGGCATTGTCCAAAAACTACCCCTCCGATGCCTAAGTTAGACTTTTTATAATGAAGAAGTCAAAATTGTAGGCAAATCTAGGTTACAGTTTTAGAGGAGAAAGATCATAGACTGAAGGGCGGATGTGCCAAGCCTAGCAATTTGAGGAGATCTTCCCTATTTTACCTTTGTAAAAGGAGTGTTCATACTGATTGCTTAAGGCAGACTAGCATCTACACGTGTCACCGTCTTGACGGTCATGGTTGTTATGGTGGTTATTTTGCCTGCAAGAAAGTCAATGTGACAGTACCTTATTTGGCATAGGATGGTACAGCCAACGTATTTGTAGATCTGATAAATTATGAATGTTAATAACTGGGGAGATTGAGTATCGGATCGATATCTCATCACATAGTATGTTGAGCATATGATATGATCCAAATTAAGTATCTCCAATTAGTCAAACTGTCATAAAAGCAACCCGGATTAAGGTGTAGGCATAGTAACCTAATGATGAGTTTAGTTGTTATGGGTTGTCACTCAGTTCGGTTTGAGAAAATGTAAAAATTTTACGTTTTCTCAAATTTCAAAAATATACTTTTTCTTTCTTTTTGTTAGTCCACCAATTTCCTTCTTTTTTCCTCAAATTGTTTATTATTGAAATTAGTTTGTATTGTTCTTTATTGATCCCTTAATGAATATTTTTCTCATATCAATTTCTTAACTTCTAGCTTTCTTAATTCTATGAGTTTATTCATAATTACATAGAATGAACTAATTTTGGTCGGTTTTGTTAAAGTTAATCCTAATCACTAGTAGAAAATCTCATATACTAGACGAAATATCCTAGACAAAAATTTTTCCGTCTAGTTTGCTATTAAACAAGACGGAAAATATTCTGTCTAGGATGGAGTATTGTAGACGGAATTTTCCATCTACAATAGCAAAGTAGACAGTTTTTTTTTATTTTAATTTTTTTAAATTGAACCAAGCATCATAGACGGAAATTTCCATCTAGGATGTAACCTAGACGGAAATATCCGTCTAGGATGGAGTATTGTAGACGGAATTTTCCATCTACAATAGCAAAGTAGACAGTTTTTTTTATTTTAATTTTTTTTTAAAATTGAACAAAGCATCATAGACGGAAATTTCCATCTAGGATGTAACCTAGACGGAAATATCCGTCTAGGATGCATGGCTCATTTTTTAAAAAAAATTAAATTAACCAAAACCCTACCCGCCCCATCCCCCAAAAACCCCCGCTTAAAAATCACAGAATTCTGCCCCACCCTAAAGACCTAGCCCCAACCCTAGCCGCCCCAACCTAAAATTTGTACCTCTTAAAAATTAAAAAAATCCCCTCACCTCTCTTCCCTCGTTCTCCTCCCCTGTTCAAAGGCCAGATCCGTCGTCCTCCATCAACCGACCTTGTGCCTTCTCCAAGGTTCCACCCTCTCAAATTCCTCCTCGCCGTCCCGTCGTCGCCTCCCCCCTCGAGCCCGCGCCCTCCCTGTTGGCCGTCTCCCCCTCTCCTTCGACATCACCGACGGCATCTCCATCCCTCTCTCTTATTCCTGTTACCCCAAATCAAGTCGTCCTCCAACCATAATTCAGCTACTCCCACTCGTCGAAATCAAGTCCTCTCTGGCCCATTGCCATCGTCTATTCACGCCGCCGCTGACATGTAAGTACTCCTCTTACTCTAAACCCTAACCCTAATTTCCTTTTCCTCAAAACCCTAACCCTAATTTTAATTTTTGACCTTAGTTTCCCTCCCTTTTATAGCAAATTATCTGCTAGTTACTCCTCTTATTCCAACCGAGAAACTTAAGGTAATTTCTACAATTTTTCTTAATTTTTTTCATACAGTTTGTGATATTGTGATAAACTTAAGGTAATTTCTACAATTTTCTTAATTTCTGTAATTAGATAATATGAGAGGGTGATATTGTAAAGTTCTCATTTTTGTCAGTTTGTGACAAAAAATACAACTACTAATATTATCTAATCCATAATTAGATAATATTTTGCCCTATTTCATCAACACTTATAATCAATTATTTAGGAAGTTTTGGCCCTTATAGATTTAGACACTGGTGCACAGGTATGTTGATAATATATGTGTTCTATTGCTAAATTTCATACTCTAAAAATAAAATCTATTTATTTTCAGGCTGGACTTGCTAGAGGAAGTAATATTGGCATGCAGAGGAGGGATATTGACGATGACGATGACTCGTGATTTTCTGTTGTAAGTTAGTGATTTGTATATCTATACTTTAATCTGTTCCTTTAAAATGTTACCCTTTGTGGGAAGAAACAAAATATTCGCCTCACTTAACAACCCTTTGGCTAGTTTTCTGGTTCATATAGCTTGGTGTGAACCAGTATATATATAGGGTGGTATGGGAGCATGAGTTAACATTTCTTCTCGCTCTTGCAGTCCACTAATACTAATTATCTGATTTAATCTTATTTAATCAAATCTATACACATTGATCTATATCTAATCAAGTCAATACATCTCTATCTACATCCAACTTAAACCATTAATCTTTGTATTACATTAGAATCTATTCTTAACTGAAAAAAGAAACTTATCTTTGTTAAACAGGTTGGATGACTCTCTACGTGTTGATATAATTAGCTGTATTGACAATTATCCCCTGTGAGTTGATTATGTATTGAATAGATAATTTTATATGTAAGAGAGAAAGAGAGACATGATATGTATGAAAAAATGTGTTTGATGTGTTTATACTATGAAGTAGCATGTGTGGATGATTATAAGTTGTTTTGCGGATAGTTTATTCGTTTGTATATATTGGTTGGCTTGTATCAGACTAATTTGAGTAATATGGTATGTGATTTGGACTGATATTTGGATTTTGGATTGTTGATTTGAAAGCTGGATTTTCATATTTGGTTAGATGTGGATTATTATTGAATTTGCAAGTTTATGTAATTATAGGGAATTTAGGAAAAGAAAGTGCAAAAACTAGATTGGGAAAATCCGTCTAGGATATGTCCCAGACGGAATTTCCGTATGGGATGACGTAAAGTATCCCAAATAAAATTTTTTCCGTCTGGGATGCATCCTAGATGGAAAATTTGTCTAGGATACGTCCTAGATGGAAAACCCGTCTGGGATGTGTCCCAGATGGAAATCCGTCTCAAATGCATCCTAGATAGATTTTTCGTCTAGGATAATTCCTAGACGGAAAATTTTTCCATCTAGGATGTCCGTCTAGGATGTTTCCTAGACAGAAAAATTTTTCGTCTAGAATTTTCCATCTAGGATGTTTTTTAGATGGAAAATCCATCTAGGATATGTTATCCTAGGCATAAACTAATTAGACGAACATCTCAGACGAAATTTCGACTTGGATAGTCCATTTAGACGAAAATGTCATTGTTCTAGACGAAATTTTTTGTCTAGGATGCCTCATTTTGTACCAGTGAATTCTAAAAGGTTGAGTTAGTTATCTTTAGGAATTATAGTCATACTAGAATTCTATTATGAAACACTTTGTAAAGCCTTTAAATAGGCATTCATGCATCCTTGTACCTAAGAGAAGCTACAGTAACAGAGAGTTAAAAAGAACTTTTTTATTTGCTTCTCCCACTAAATCTCTCCCCATACATATTATACATCTATTTATTTTGATATTGATTTTTCTAACAGTGGTATCCGAGCCATGAACAATCTAAACGGGATGACGTCCCTTCTATTCCTATATTGGATGGAAAGAATTATCAGTAATAGAGAGTACAGATGAAGGTGTTGTTTGAATATCAATATATATTGGGTGTCATAGAGAATGAAGTTGCCAATCTAGTAGATAGCGCAAGTAAAACCGAGTAGAAAGCTCACTGTGAGATCAAGAAGAAGGATCAAAAGGTGTTATTCTACATCCATCAAGAAGTGAATGATTCGGTTTTTAAGAAGATCGAAGGAGCAACTATAGTGAAGCAAGCATGGGATATTTTGGAGATATTAGACCATAGAGTTGAGAAGGTGACAAAAGTTAGGCTTCAAACATTGAAGCGTTAATTTGAAGTTTTACAGATGGAACCTGTTGAATGTGTTAAAAATTACATGACTAAAGTACTTACTTTGACAAATCAAATAAAAATAAACGGGGAGAAGGTTGCATATTTAGCAATTTTGAAGAAGATATTGCGATCTCTTATAGCAAAATTTGATCATATCGTGGTGGTGTAGGCGTCAAAAATTGCCTATAGGTTCCCGTACGTAGTTCGAAACAAAGAGAAGGCGATGAATGCTATTATCCGAGTTAAAGAGGGTTATCCAAGTCAAAGAGAATCATCTGATGCTATAAAAAGATGCAAAGAAATGTACGTGAAATGTCTAAACGTGTTAAACATCAAGGCAAATACAATCAGGAGCGCTCAAGGTGGCTTGCACACATGCGGGGTCACTCTAGATTGACCCGCACGAAGAAGTAAAATTTTGACCATAATGAGATTTGAATCCGAAAAATCTCAAAAGACAAAAGTTGTATATCTCTTCATTAGCTTTTCAACACATCTTGAATTAGTTCATTATGAGGTTGGACGAGATAATTAAAGCCAAAATACCAAAGACATCATAATTTGTCTCGGTAAATCTCAGTCACTACGAAGTGACTCGTGCCCAGGTCAGCTCCCGAAGTATTTTCTGATAAGATTGGATTCTAGAACTCCTTGGGGTCATCTATAAACATGTGAGGTTATCCTTAAATGAGCGGAATCTGTTACGCAATTGAAAACCCAAATAAACGGATAATAACGGTTGTTTTTCGATCCTATCCACAAACATGGCATTTAAAATCTATAAATACACCCCTAGCACCCTCATAAAGATAGATCTAAAGGGAACCATGAATTTCAAAGGACCTAGGGCTAGGTTCTGACAAATTTCAGAGAGGCTAGCAAATCTTAGCGAAGTTTTTCAGCATAAAGAGGGAGGGTTCGAGAGATCTGAGGCTCATTCCCCTTTCCTCCGGATCAAACTTGGTTTTGATCTCGAGAAGAGTAGTAATCTCACTTGGTCGAGATTATTTACTTCAGCGGTGGTCCACAGATAATCCCTGGCACAGACAAAGATCCCACATAAGCAGCGGGTGATAAACATTCTCTACGTGTGATTGAAGAGAGTTGTAACCTTTTTATTTTCATTGTGTAAGAAAGTCTTGTAAAAAGACTAATTTCACTTTGAATCTGTAGTTGATAAATGTGTAATGGATTCAACAATGAAAACAACTTTCGACGAATCGAAGGATTTGTCCAAGATGATAGTTATGAGTTGATTGGTACCTTACAAGTTCACGATCATCGCATGAATAAGAGGTCAACCGAGAAGCCCCTTGAGAAAGCTTTTTAAAGTCAAGCTTTTATAAAAAATAACAAAGGAGCGCAATACGAAAGAGACCAGTGAGGAGGAAATTCTAATGGCAGAGGATGAGGATATGGAAACTACAACAACCGAGGATGCAAATACTACAATAGCCATGGACGTGGCAGTTATAACAATAATCAAAGAGATGACGACAATCAGATAAACAATTATCAATCAAATTTAAATTATAAGATCGAGGCTTTGGATGTGGTAGAGGAAAGTTTAATAAATGAAAGTTACATATGTCACAGATATGGCCACTACTCAAAGGAGTGCAAGTACCAGGATAATTCCCAATCAGGAGAAGAAGTTCAATTTGCATAAGAAAGAGGTGATAAAAACAACCATACTTTATTGATGGTCACGACAGCTAGTGAAGCATCAACCTACAACACATGGTTTCTTGACACTAGATGTTCTAATCACATGTGCGGAAAGAAGGAGTTGTTCATGGACCTGGATGAGTTGGTCCAAAGTCAAGTTTGCCGATAACAACACTATACCAGTGATGAAAAAAGGTTGAGTTCTAATCAATCTAAAGAACAGAGACCACAAGTTTATTTCTGATGCATTCTATGTGCCGAATATGAAGAACAATTTAGCCAATATGGGCCAACTTCTTGAAAAGGGGTATGATCTGAGCTTCTCTAGTAATTAACTCCTAATCTTTGATAAAAGAGGTGTATTTATCCTTAAAGCCCCTATGAAAAATAATCGCATGTTTTGAGTTAACATCCAGAATGATGTTTATCATTGCTTCAATGCTATTATGAATGATAAGTCTTGGTTGTAGCATCTTCGGTTTGGACATTTAAACTTTCACAGTTTGTAGTTGCTTGCACAAAGAAATTTGGTGAGAGGCTTGCCTGTTGTAGATCATCCCGAACAGTTGTGTGAAGGTTGTATTCTTAGCAAGCAACATAGATCATCCTTTGGTATTGAAAGTACTTGGCGTGCAAAGAAGCCTCTTGAGCTCGTTCATTCAGATGTGTGTGGTCATATGAACACTATATCTAACGGCAATAATCGATACTTCCTTACTTTTATTGATGATTTCAAAAGAAAAATATGGGTCTACTTTTTGCAGCAAAAATCTAAAGTCTTTGATTATTTTAAGAGATTTAAAAGCCCTAGTGGAGAAGGAAAGCAGTTACTTTATCAATGTGTTACAAGTAGATGGAGGAAGTGAATATACTTCTAATGAATTCAATAAGTATTGTACAGAAGAAGGAATAAAGTGTGATGTCACTTTTTGCTACACACATTAACATAACGGTGTCGCTGAACTGAAATACCAGATGATATTTGACACAGCAAGAAGCATGCTAAAGGCCAAACCTATACTAAATTGTTTTTGGGGTGAAACTGTCTCATGCATTGTATACTTGTTAACGGGTTACCAAAAAACGCGTTGATAATCTTACTCTTGAAGAGGCATGGACTGGTTACGAGCCAAGTGTAAGACATCTCAAATTGTTTGGCTCTATTGCTTATGCTCATATTCGAGCAGAAAGAAGAAAGAAACTTGATGACAGAGGCGAGAAGATAGTTTTTATTGGCTACAAGTCTGGGGCTACAAACTCTACAATTCTACTATGGGGTTGTTTGGTACATTTAAAAAAAAAAGAAAATAGAAACTCGGCTGGAAAACATTTCTGGACATTTCAGAGGGTTTCCCCCATTTCTTTTTCTTTTGGTTTATTTCACATTGAAATCATAGGTTGGAAAATATTGTTTCCATTTCTTGGGTTTGTTTGAACATCCAGAAATCAAGAAATCAAATGAATTTTCTAATTAAATATTTAGCGACATGACATTAAATATTCTCCTTTAATTTAAGCCGTCGTTTTAATAGTGCTTGGACTTGCTTGGACTTGCTTTATACTAGCCCGTGTTGATCTGCCCAAGAGGGCATGACCCTTTGGGACAGTGATGAGGTAAGGTGGAGACTATATAGATAATTGTAGAACTACGATAAGCTTGATCCCGGTCAGAGGGTACGTAGGCAACCATGGTATAATGGTGCAGCTGGTTTGGCCTGGTTTTGACCTTTTTTCAGATCTCTCTGGTAATCTTCACGGTGTTTCTTTTGGTGTTCATCTAACATTTGAGGTTTATCAAATGATGTACGAGGTGAAGAATTGTGAACGTGAATAGTGTGAGACAATGAACAGTGTCTCAGCATTGTTTACCCAAGACAGTGAACAGTGTCTCAGCACTGTTCATCCGAGAGCGGTTTGGGCTTTTTCTTGCGGTTTTGGGCACTGTTTTCTTGGTATAAATAGAAACTCGTTCCTAAAGTTTTCTAAGGGGTTTTGGTGGCTATTTTGAGATAAAAAGCAAAGAGTTTTTCAGATCTAAAAGGAGAGGTCTTGAGGAGAGAAAAAGAGAGAGAGCTTGGAGAGATTTTACAAGAGAGAGGTCAATTTCTTTTGGGTAGAAAATCATAGATTCATCTTTGGGAAGAGCTTGTGTGTTGTACAAGTCGTCGGTGTTCTCCTCATTGTAGAATCTCCCTTCACCCCTCCCATGAACGTAGGCAAGTTTGCCGAACCACATAAATCTCGTGTCTTTACTGTTTTTTTTGTGTTGGCTATTGCTTGTTGGTTTCCTCGATATTCAGACCTAGATCTGATATTGGGAAGTGTGTATCTCATTTTATTGAGATATATTACTTTTGTTCTTGTTTTCTTTGTAAAACAAGAATATAAAGGTTGGCTTGAGCTTTTGTGAAAATCACAGTAAATGATCATTAGTTGTTTCGAAGATAAAAGTGAACTTTTACGAAGCATAAGGATTAAGTATAGATGCATAAAGTATAACACCAAAATAGATCTGGATTATAACAGTAGCAATGAGGATCAGTAGGGGAATAATGCCACACCAAACTGATAAGCCATATTATCATCCTTCTAACGCTTACACATGTATTCCACAACCATAAGAGCATGGTCAATAAGATGGATGTGATCAATCAGAGCTATGAGCGTATAAAGTATAAAAAATTTCAGAAACTTCATCCTAAAACATGTGAGTAAAAGCAAACTCATAACCTTCCTATATGTACATCGAAGACCCTGGCATATACAGTAAAAACATATATGACCAAAATCCAAACCCAATGCTAATTAAGCCTAATTAAGCCGTATGAAACCTAAGTAACTCCAACCCCTAGTGTAATTAAATTAGGAAATGTAAGAACATTCACATATACAAATATCATAGCTAATGTTATTTGAAATCTATTAATCAAGAAATAAAGCGCACAGAGAAACTCTTCACTTTTGTAGAAACAGACATTGTAGAAACATATCTAAAGCTCTCTAAAGATGTATTTGAAAAATAAAGAAGCAGACATTGTAGAAACAAATTTGGATATGTAGAAACAGACATTGTAGAAAAATATCATAGTTAATGTTATTTTTCAGTACTTTTCTTGATAAATAGATTTAGATATATAGAAACAGGCATTGTAGAAAAATATCATAGCTAATATTATTAGAAATCTATTTATCAAGAACATTCACATACGCACAGAATCTAACGACAGAAATACAAAATTTATGCGAAAAAGGGCATGAGTCGTCGCCAAAGTTTGATCCTCATGTGGCGACGAAAACACTTTCCGAGCGGTATACGAGCTCGATTTACGGTGGAAGCGAACTTTCGTGGTAATAACAATGTGGAGAAAGACTGCGTCAGAGTTGCATAGAGAAATAAATTTAAAAATCAAAAGTAAAATTTAGAAAAGGATCAAATCATACTTTCGCCATTGAGTTTCCTTCGTGATCCTAACCGATGCCCAAAATCTGAGAAGTGAGGAGATGATGCTAGAGGGGGTGCGGTGACGATAAGGACAATAATACTCATCTTTGGCAATTGATGAATTAAGTTAGTGGGACGGCGTTGCCGGAGCAGAAGCGTAACCGATGGTGGTTGCCGGAGCGAAGTCGTAACCGACGGAATGGAGAATGAAAGGAACGAAGGTTTAGGGCTCCTAATTTATGAACTCTATGTAACAATAAAAGAGATAACTTTGTTATATTTACAATAGTTGAAGGGTATTTTGGGGTAGGGAAAGTTTTTCTAGTAGTCCCTCTTTTAAATGGTAGATGATAGATGATAGATGATAGATGATAGACGATAAATGATAGATGATTCATATCCTTCACATTAAAGCAACTAATTGTTAATCATAATTATAATTTCATAAATAATTATAATTTATGTTAAGTTTTAAGTAAGATATGCATCGTGCAATGCAATACTTTTAATAAGCGGTGAAAGATGTCAGAGAATTTATTATTCACTTGAGAAAATAAATACAAAACATATATGAAAAATGGATAGAAAATAGAACAGACCAAGGTAGATTTCTGAATCATATCTTTGCATTATAGTTGCATTCTTAAATGTAATGTCTAGTGTCATATTTACAAGAACCATAGTTTAGTAGTAAACTATTAAATGATTGTGAGTGGTAATCATTGTAATTCAGTTGTTAACTGTAGAGAAACAAGAATCTAACCCTTTCTCTAACCTTATTGATCCCGCTGGCCAGGTTAACTATTATTATTATTATTGTACCCTCCAACGCGGCCGGCATTGTACTCGGTCAGTTTCCACAGTGTAGGGGGCCAAATCTGATGCATGCACATTTTTTCAGTTCAGCTTCCGTCTGGAACCGTTATAGTATTTTGAAAATACTCAGCTAGGGGGCAGGCTTCAATTTTTAATGGTTAGACAAGCTATTGATTATGAGCTCGTAATTGTGAATTGGCTTGACATGATTATAATTGATTTTAGTAGATGGATAGATGGGAGAGGGGACCAACAAATAATAACGTCACGACGTGCCATGTTGAATGGGCTACAAGTTTTTTTTTGTCAATGAAAAAATTTATTCATTCACCAAATATAAAAATTTTATAAACATCATGATACTCAGCTTTTAACAAAACTGAGAAGCAAAAAATTGTTGTAAAGAGAAAAACTAAGCCTCAAGATATAATGGGCAAACAATCCCTGCTAGCAAAAGAAGAACTATTGAGGATGTTGATTTGGATGTCAATTTTGATCTCCCTGACCAACTGATCTACACTTTTGTTCTTTTGTTGGAAAATCCTCATGTTGCGCTCCCACCAAATATAATAGATTATAGTAGTCAGTGCCATTCTTTTTAATTTTTGTTAGCAACCTTTCCCTCTCAATCTGTCAGTGTACCACTTTAGGAGATGAATCCAGTTGCAAGCTCTCCAATTGAACCCCAGCCAATTCATGATATTATTCCAAACTTCACATGAGAAATTGCATTCAAAGAACAGATGGTTTCTGTTCTCACAACTTGAACCAGAGCAAAGACTGCACAAGCTTGAGTTTATAATCCCCCACTTCTGTAGTCTGTCCTGTGTAAGGAGCCTATCTTGGATTGCAAGCCATCTTACAAAAGAGTGTTTAGGAATATTCAGATTCTCCCAAACTATATTGGACCATGGCACACACTCTGTTGAAGAGGATAGAGCATTGTATAGAGCCGACAGCTTCACTTTACCATTTTTGTAACAAGAATTGATTAGGTTTTTCAAGTTATCAACACTTCCACAAGAAGCCATTGCTTTCTTTCTAGTTTTTATCAGTTGTTTCCACATCCAGGAGTCTCCAGATTTATCATTTACCCGCCAAATATCCATGTGTTTTAAGTAAGTACCATGGATCCATTTAATCCATAATGACTCCTTATTGATGTGTATATACCAAATACAACGCAAGGCAGATGCAATGTTCCAAGTAATGGCTGAGTAAATCCCTAAGTTACCTTTCTTCTTCTCCAAGCATACTCTCTCCCATGAAATAAGAGGAATTTTTAATGCTTGGTCTGATTTCCCCCACAAGAAGTTCCTACAGAGTTCATCTATTTTCTGTAATACACTGATAGAAAGGATATAATTGGATGTCCAGAAAAATTGAATGTCAAGAACCACACTTTTGATGACTTGTAGTCGCCCAGCATAAGATAAGGATATCTGATTCTTCCATTTTTGAAGTTGAGCAGTTATCTTTGTGAAGAGTGGATTACAATCTAAGAAAGACAACCTTTTGGTTATTAGAGGGACTCCCAAATACGTTATAGGCATTGCACCATCAGAGAAACCTAGGTGACTGTTAATGGAGTTTTTCACTGAATCTTCAACACCCCTGTTTGCGGTGAAAGTTGATTTCTTCATTGCTGAATCCATTACACGTTTATCGATTACAGATTCAAAGTAAAATTAGTCTTTTTATAAGACTTTCTTACACAATGAAAAAATAAAAAAAATACAACTCTCTTCAAACAAACGCAGAGATCGTTTATCGGTCTTCTGTTTGCGAGGGATCTTGGCCTGTGACGGGGATGTTGATATCCGTGGACCATCGTCGATCAGATCTGATTGCTGAAACATTGGGCAGAGCTTTGTTGATTCGCAAAGGAATCAAGAAGCCGTAGCGCTTATCTCGGCAATGGTGAGATAATTGCTCTTCTTAAAATCACCACAACGGGGTAATCTTAAGGAACGAACACGAGAGCTGCAGATCTGACGAGCTCCTCTTCTTTATGCCGATGAACTCGATCCGATCTCTCCTCCTCATCTTTGAAGTTCGTGCACTTTTAATCTTTAATCTGGCAGGGCTTCGCCAACTTTCTAAAAATCCCGATCCGAAAAAATGAGGGCCCAAGACACCCTCGGGTGCCTCAGCGAGGATGGAGACACCCTTGGGTGTCTCGGCTCGGGCCGAGACACCCTTGGGTGTCTCTGTCTAAATGGAGACACCCTTGGGTGTCTTGGCCAAGGCCGAGACACCAGCTTGTTTATGGTGAAAGTTGATTTCTTTATTGCTGAATCCATTATACGTTTATCAATTATAGATTCAAAGTAAAATTAGTCTTTTTATAAGACTTTCTTACACAATGAAAAAATAAAAAAATACAACTCTCTTCAAACAAACACAGAGATCGTTTATCGGTCTTCTGCTTGCGTGGGATCTTAGCCTGTTATAGGGATGTTGATAACCGTGGACCACCGTCGATCAGATCTGATTGCTGAAAAATAGGGCAGAGCTTCGTTGATTCGCGAAGGAATCAAGAAGCCGTAGCGCTTATCTCGGCAACGGTGAGATAATTGCTCTTCTTAAGATCACCACTACGGGGTAATCTGAAGGAACGAACACGAGAGCTGCAGATCTGATGAGCTCCTCTTCTTTATGCCGATGAACTCAATACGATCTCTCCTCCTCCTCTCTGAAATTCATGCACCTTCAGTCTTCAGTCCGGCAGGGCTTCGCCAACGCTTGAGAATTCCAGATCTGAAAAAATGAAGACCCTGGGGCTGTATTTATAGGCTACTGGGAATGCAAACGGTTAAAATCGCATAACAACAAAAAATCTGATTTTTAGGGCCCAGGACACCCTCGGGTGTCTCAGCGAGGATGGAGACACCCTTGGGTGTCTCGACTCTGGCCGAGACACCCTTGGGTGTCTTTGCCTAAATGGAGACACCCTTGGGTGTCTCGGCTCGGGCCGAGACACCTTAGGGTGTCTCCCACCGTGTCGAGACACCTTGGGGTGTCTCGGTTGGGCCGAGACACTTTGGAGTGTCTTAGCTTAGGCTGAGACAGTCTGTTTTGCGCGCTTGTCCATTTCCTCTGTAACTTCTTCATCCGAACTCGGATTTGAGTGATTCAAAGTGTGTTGGAAAGCCGACGAGGAGATATATAAGCTTCAATGACTGGATCATTATGGAGTAAACTGGGATATGAGCGGTGTTTCACTTTTTGTAAGCGACGCGGGGCTCTCAATCAGTTCGCATCCTCGTTATTCCGAAGCTCCATCGCTTCACATAGTTCGTCGATTCACTTCAAGCGTTTATCGACGTCAATCAAGCTCCTGTGACTTGGATAGTGACGTTCATCGTCTTCTCTTAGCTTCGAGCTATTTGTGGAGACCTATAGGTAATTTTCAACGCCTACAGATACCCCCTCCAAAGCGTTCTAGTCTCGTTTCTTTTATAGAACAGGCTGGAATACTTTGGATATAATTGGTCCAGCCTTCGGTCGGTGTAAAGGACCTGTAGTTAGCTTTAATTCTTGACTCCTTCGATTTTTAGTCTATTCGATGTTTTGACGAATAGCTGAAGTTCTTCCGGTGCTGCGTTTATTGTCTGGTCGTCGTCGAAGTCTCGAATTTAAAACTGATGAGTTGAGTTTGGCTCGTGTCTTTGAGTTGACTTAGAATTGATTATCTCCATTGCATCGTTCTAACTTAGGGTTTCAGATTGTCGTACATTGACTTTTGTCACAACGCGTTGACCGGCGTTAACCTAGGGTTTCGGATTGCTCGGCGTTGACTTTGGGTTTCAGACCGTCGTACATTGATTTTTTGTCGCAATGTGTTAACCGGTGTTGACCTAGGGTTTCGGATCGCTCGGCATTGACCTAGGGTTTCGGATCGCCATATGTTGACTTTTTCATCGCAACGCGTTGTTTAGCGTTGACCTAGGGTTACACGTTGACCGGCATTGACCAAGGGTTTCGGATGACCTGACATCGACACAGTTTAAGCTCTTAAGGTATTGAAGCATGGCGGTTCTAAGTGTCGGGGCTGCAGGACCAACTGTTAAAGCTGATTCATCTGCATATGTGGATCTTGGATACTCAGGTCACGAGACCGACTAACGGAGCTAGAGCGTCAATGACTCGCATTTATAGAATTTTTGGCGAATTCTCAGCCATCAACGGGTTAGATGAGCCTTTACCAACTACCGTTTGAGTCGGGCTAGCATGCGGATTGTTTAAGTCCGTTCCACATATGACGTTAAGCTAAAAGAGTTAACCCTTTTAGTGCTACGATATTGAATACGTAGACTTCGTCTTTCTCCTGTGAAAAGACTAAACAGCGACGTGTATTAGACGTTGACTTAGGATTTTTGGCAAATCCTCAGCCCTGAATGGATTTCACATGCTCTTACCGATTACCGTTTGAATCGGGCGTACATGCGGATTATTTTAAGTTGGTTCCGCATGTGACGTTGTGCTAAAGGAATAAACTCCCTTAGACTTGATGCTATGATATTGAATACGTAGGCTTCGCCATTGTTACGGGAATAGGCTACCCGGCAATGTGTGTTAGACGCTGACGTATCCCTACTTAGGCTTCAGGATAAAAGTCCCCAGACTGAAATTCTGGTGTCTTCTTCAATCGGTGAAAGACTAAACCGGCAACGCGTCTTAGGCGTTGACTTATCCATGCTTAGGATTCGGGATAAAATTTCCCACGCGTGTAAGGCACGGACTATGGTGTTATGAATAACAACCTGCCACAATATCGAATATGTGGACTTTGGTTCTTTTTACGGGTAAGAACTAACCGGCAACGCGTATTAGGCGTTGACTTATCCCTACTCAGGATTCGGGATAAAATTCCCCGCGCGTGTAAGGCGCGGATTTTAGCGTTATGAATAACAACCTGCCACAATATCGAATATATGAGCTTTTGTCTCTCTTACGGTCAAAGACTAACCAGCAAAGCGTGTTAGGCGCTGACTTATCCCTTCTTAGGCTTCGGGATAAAATTCCCTAGACTGGAACTCTGGTGTCTTCTTCAATCGGTGAAAGACTAAACCGGCAACGTGTGTTAGACGTAGGCTTATCTCTATTTAGGAGTCGAGATAAAGTTCCCCGTGCATGGAATGTACGGATTTGAAGTTGAGAATTGTGTCTTTTCTCAGGGTAAAGACGAACCCAAAATGAAAGAGGAAGAATTTTATATTCTATCCCCGGCACCGAAGAGGAAGAATTTTATATTCTATCTTCAGTTGGAAAGAAAACTCAAAGTGGGATCTCCACCCCTATAATCCGGAAAGATAAAACTAGGAGTGGGATCTCCACTCCGAGAATCGAAAAGATTCAAGTAACCCTAACTTTTATAGGATTGGTTGCTTGATCCAATAAAAGAGTTCCTCATTTATTGAGGGAAAATTCTGATTTCGACCCTAACTTTTATAGGTTTGGCTGAAAAAGGAAAAGATGGAAGTCTTTCGTTTATCGAAAGGGATAACTCAATCTTAGTCCTAACTATCTACAGGTTTGACTAAGTGAAGTTGGAGATAATCCTAACTTTTATAGGTTTGATTGCTCAATTTGAAAGTGGACCTCTCGTTCATGGAAGGAATCGAGAGGGAAATCTAGCTTTGGCCCTAACTTTTATAGGTTTGACCTGAAGGAAAAGGGAGTGGAATACAAGTAGCAGTAGAAATACTGGTTTGTACTAGCCACTCGATGGAGGATTTTGATGTTAAGTGATCAGGACTTAACACGTCAAGCTTTAAAAATTGCCAAGAATTGACGGATAGAAATTTTAGTGGACCCACCATCAATTGATTTGATTAGTGGGGGATTTTGTGAGGAAAGGTTGATCTGTCACCAAACACTAATAGGAGTTTTGTGAGGAAAGATTGATCCAACGAAGCGATCGAATCTCATCTCAGCAAAAGAGTGTTCGGAAATCACAGTGGGGGTTTAGTGTTTATCACTTTGTTTGTAATGATCGGGTTATCCCTAAGAAAATTACATATAGTATTCTTCCGGGAACTTCCCGTTACATGAATCATCCACCCCCAGCTTCTTCGCGAAACTGGGTTTATCATTGCATTCGGTTACATGATCGGGTTATCCTTAAGAATATTACATATAAAAATTCTCCAGGAACTTCCCGTCAACGGTAGGAAACCGTTTAGACTCATATACCTATTGGAGTATCAGGGAGCAGTTTAACCTCTTATACCGGTCGGAGGATTGAGAAGCAGTTTATACTCTTATACTTATCGGAGTATTATCGTTCTCGTTTGGCTTATCCTAACGTTATGACGCCGGCTTCAACCAAGGTCTGGATGCTATTCTTTAAAGTAAAGCAAGCCTTGGTGGGATGAAGGATCATCCTGTGGTACGTGCAGTCCTTCGGATCCGCAGTATTATCAGCTTCCTCCTGATTCGTGATGAGTGGCAGCTTGATCTTGTTGTTTTCAAGAAGGGTCTCGAAGATGGCTAGAACGTCTTCGTCCTTGAATGAGTACTCTTTTTGGAGCCTCGGATCTAAAGTCTTCCGCTATCTTCGGGGCTGCTGTTGTGACGTCTGATTAATATCAACAACTGTTGTAGGTACCTTCCCTTCATCATGGGAAATGAGACTCTGATTTAGAGGGTTAGCCATCGGTTGGCTTCTTTCAACCTTCCTCCTTCTGAGGAAGCGTTTGGCCTGCTCTCCGCGCATCTTTAACTCTTTCCACGTATTGAGTGGCTCTACTCACATAACGTCCAAGATATTAATGGACAAGTTGTTATGATAGGTCTGCAAGACGAATTCCTCCGTGACGGGATCCTTGCAGTTCATTGCCTGATTACGAAAGCGTTTGATGAAGGTATCCACCGACTCTCCGTCTTTCTGTTTCTCATCGAAGAGTGTCCTGATTGATACTTCAGCGTCATCATCGAAGAAATGAGTAAGGAACATGCTCTCCAGGTCCTCCCAGCTATTGATGCTTTCGGGTTTGAGACGTCGGTAGCAATCGAAGGCAGGCCCACGAAGGGTGCCAACGAATGACCGAACCATCAAGACTTCATTGCCGGAGATCATACCCAAGTGGGATTTGAAGTAGATCAGATACTGAGTGGGCGAGCCCTTCCCGTCAAATGGCGTGAAGTTGATCAGGTTAAACTTTGCCGGATACGGAATCGAATCCCACTTTCTTGGGTAGGGAGACAAAATACCGGTCTTTTTTATCCCCTGAGCAGACATCAACACGTTGATTTTGCTCTCGAGGTCCTTTATTTTCTCGTTCTCATCTGTATCAGATCTTGGACGATTCCTGAGAGGAATAACGGGGCCACTCCCAGTATTGTCATCTTCGATGGACCACCCCCAGTATTGTTATCTTCGATGGGACCACCCCCAGTGTTCTAGTCAAGGGGAGGGTTATCAGCGTTGAGACGTTCATCCATCTCTGAATCGTTACCTGCTTGGTTAGTAAGGTTGCGACGGCTGGATTCACTGAATTGATTGGACAGGACCCGAATTTGTTGATCATGCTCTTCCCTCATCCGCATCATGGCCATTTTCATTTCGAACTTGAAGTTCTCTTTTTGCTTGGCCAAGGCATCCCTCAACCATTTTGGTGACCTCTTCTGTGCTAATCATCAACACTTCGCGGGATTGACCTAGCTTGGATACCGTTTTGTCAGAAGCGACTGCAGAGTTGGCATCTGACACTTCATCATCCGAGGATAATCCTTGATTCATCCTCTGATAGTCCCTTTGTCTAACGGTTCCCGACCGTAACCGAGTTATACGTTGGGATATGTCTGAAAGATGATGAGGATTGAAGCTACGCATTGACTTCCCCTTATTAACCATATTAACTGTGACTTCTGGAAGTTCGTCATCTTGCGCAGTTGGTCTTTTTCTACAGAAACGCCTTGGCTTGGTCCTGGGCGTTCTGGGGAGATCTTTTCAAATACCGAGACCCTCTGTGGAGCAGTCTTGGGGCAGCTACACGCTGATAATATTATCCTGATAATTTTGGTACACGGACAGTGAGAGTCTGCTTCCCGGGTACTTCTCTTTCGAGATTTATTCGTACCCCCAGCCCGATAGTATAACTCATCGACGTTGTAGTCAGAGCAACCTATCGGCTGTTTACATGAATTCTCAGGTATAACGCATTCTTTTGTCTGTCATGTTTTCATCTGAGTAAACATCGCCTTGTTGGCTTCTACAGGAGTCACACGCTTGTAATCACACCTTTGTGAGGGTAAAACCTTAACGGGCTCCTGATTTTCTGCACGCACCCCCAAGCGGGTCATTGTAGAAATTAATTTGTTAGGAGGTCGCGTACAACCCCTAGTCCGGATGTTTGCTCGAAGCTCCATCAACGGTCTCAAGCTTTCCTGAACAGGCGCTTTTCCTCGATCCTCGGGTAGAGAACCGATGCGATCCTTCAATAGGACTCTAGATTTGGGGAGATCCATGCTGTCATAGGGCTTCACCGGAGGTGTGGGAGCAATAGGAGCGGGATCTGGAGTTGACAAAGGTCGGAGAGCAGCCTCGGATGCTTTTGCCTTAGGTCCAGATTTGGCCTTTGGCATCCAAACTTGCTTAGATCTTGGTGGATTTTTG
This sequence comes from Asparagus kiusianus, assembly GCA_022839385.1. Taxonomy (NCBI): domain Eukaryota; kingdom Viridiplantae; phylum Streptophyta; class Magnoliopsida; order Asparagales; family Asparagaceae; genus Asparagus; species Asparagus kiusianus. The sequence goes on from BQKN01064246.1 coordinate 557,468, forward strand.
ACCACCTTTCCTTTATAACTCCTGTGCATTTCGTACAAGGATCCTCATCTGCGCTAACAGTGTGCGGCGCTTATGGATACGCTCCTCGAGAGTAGAGCGGGTTCGTTTGACACGAACTTATTCGTTAATCGGAGGTCGGGAGGAGGATCCCGATGCTGGTCATGGTGATAGATTAGCTACTTGGCGCTTTCTGAACTCCAGATCTACTTGGTAACGGAGTCCATCCACCTGATCCAAAGTCTTGGTAAATTGGCGCGTAAGGCGTTGACGTTTCCTTTGACGTGCTCTATTTGATAGAGTTGGCACACCTTCAGCAGTCGGCTCCTTGATCGCGAAGGAGTTTAGATCTGCAGATCTGATCTTATTGGATGCCGGCGGATCGTTGCAAGGTGTAACTGTAGCATCGACTACGGGGAGATCGACTTCTCGGGTCTTCAGATCTGGAGACCGACGGATCTTCTGGGAGGAGAAGATATTCCTGTGCTTATGAGGAGTATCAGATCTGGCGGAGGAGGAGGAGATGTGCTCTTTAAATTTCTGCTGATCGAATTCGTACTCGACCTCTTCAAACACCGGGATCTTGATCGTCGGTTACGGCACGACAGCTTCGGCAGCGAAGCTGTTGGCTCCTACTGTGGTCGCCAACTTGTTTACGGTGAAAGTTAATTTCTTTATTGCTGAATCCATTACACGTTTATCGATTATAGATTCAAAGTAAAATTAGTCTTTTTATAAGACTTTTTTACACAATGAAAAAAATAAAAAAATACAACTCTCTTCAAACAAACGCAGAGATCGTTTATCGGTCTTCCGCTTGCGTGGAATCTTAGCCTGTGACGGGGATGTTGATATCCATGGACCACCGTCAATCAGATCTGATTGCTAAAAAATTGGACAGAGCTTCGTTGATTCGCGAAGGAATCAAGAAGCCGTAGCGCTTATCTCGGCAACGGCGAGATAATTGCTCTTCTTAAGATCATTACACGGGGTAATCTTAAGGAACGAACACGAGAGCTGTAGATCTGACAAGATCCTCTTCTTTATGCCGATGAACTCGATCCGATCTCTCCTCCTCCTCTCTAAAATTCGTGCACCTTCAGTCTTTAGTCCGGCAGGGCTTCGTCAACGCGCGAGAATTCCAGAACTGAAAAAATGAAGACCCTGGGGCTGTATTTATAGGCTCCAGGGAATCCAGGTGGTTAAAACCGCATAACAACAAAAAATCTGATTTTTAGGGTCCAGGACACCCTCGGGTGTCTCAGTGAGGATGGAGACACCCTTGAATGTCTCGGCTCAGGCCGAGACACCCTTGGGTGTCTCTGCCTAAATGGAGACACCCTTGGGTGTCTCGGCAAAGGCCCGGCTCGGGCCGAGACACCTTAGGGTGTCTTAGCTCGGGTCAAGACACCTTAGGGTGCCTCCCACTCTGCCGAGACACCTTGGGGTGTCTCGGTTGGGCCGAGACACTTCTGGGTGTCTTAGCTTAGGCTGAGACAGTCCGTTTTGCGTGCTTGTCCATTTCCTCCGTAACTTCTTCATCCGAACTCAGATTTGAGTGATTCAAAGTGTGTTGGAAAGCCAGCGAGGAGATCTATAAGCTTCAATGACTGGATCATTGTGGAGTAAACTAGGATATGAGCGGCGTTTTGCTTTTTGTAAGCGACGCGGGGCTCCCGATTAGTTCGCATCCTCGTTATTCCGAAGCTCCATCGCTTCACATAGTTCGTCGATTCATTTCAAGCGTTCGTCGACATCAATCAAGCTCCTGTGACTTAGATAGTGACGTTCATCGTCTTCTCTTAGCTTTGAGCTGTTCGTGGAGACCTATAGGCAATTTTCAACGCCTACAACCCCCATAGTAAATTGAGTATTTATCTAGGTTTGCCTCTAATCCTGAAGTGATGCTGAATTCCTATAAATATTTATATAACTTTTGCACAGAGTAAAGATCACCCTTAGCAAATAGGAGAATATCATCTGCAAATATGAGGTGGTTGATCTGAAATTTAGCACACTTTGGGTGAAATTTGAATAGTCTATCATTCTTTAACAAAACCAAACTCCTTGAGAGGTACTCCATATCCAATGTAAACAAATATGGAGAAAGATGATCTCCTTGCCTCAATCCCCGTTCACCCTTGAAATAGCCATGAAGAGTTCAATTTAGAGATATAGAATACTCTGGAGAGGAAATGCAAGCCAAATTTTATTTAATCATAGCCACAGGGAAACCCAAGCCATGGAGCAAGTCAGAGAGATGTTTCCTACCATAGCTTTTTACAAGCTCATGTGCCAACATGATGTTAGAGGAAATCTGCATTCCCTTAACAAAAGCACATTATGCTTAATTCACCAGGTACCCCATAATAGTTTTTACTCTATTCGACAAAATTTTTGAGATGAACTTGTATAAACAATTACAGCAAGAAATATTGCAAGAAATTGGTCTAAATCTAAAGGGGTATTAGGACATAGTACCTTTGGAATCAAAGTGATAGAAGTAGAATTCACCATGCCTAGAAGCTTGCCAGTTTTGAAAATTTCCTCTATTGCTTGTGTTACCTCATCACCAATTATATCCCAACCAGATTTTAAAAAAAAAGACATTGTATCCATCAGGTCCAGGTGCCTTATCATCTTGCATGGAGAAGATAGCAGCTTTGATTTCTTCCTTAGAGATAGGCCTGGACAGATTCCTGGCTTGAGATTGGTCTAAACAGGGCCCTGCTTGAATGATGTTAATATTTGGGGGACTTGTAATCACAGCAGTACCCATAAGATATTTATAATATGATGTTAATTCATGTGCAATCCCTTCGGCATTAGAGATTCTATCCCCTCTGTTATTGTACAGAACCAGAACTCTATTGTTATGCTTGTTTACTTTTGCAACAGCATGAAATAATCCAGTGCACCTGTCTCCTTGAAGATTCCATGCAATCCTAGCTTTTTGTTGATAAAAGGATAGCTCGCAATCAAGAAGTTTATTGTAATTTGCAGAACATTCCTTTTCTTGATTGATTAGAGTAGGGTTAAAAGGATTTGCCTGAAGATCCCTCTGAATATTCTCTAATGAATTCCTGGTTCTTTGTACATGCTCACTGACATTGTAAAAGTGTCTCTTATTTAATTCCTTCAATTCTCCCCTCAGCAATTAAAGTTTGGAATAAACAGAGAACATAGTATATCCTTCAATGGGAGTTTGCTAGATTTTTGAAACTGTGAAAAGATAGCTAGGATGTTTAGTCCATCTTGAAAATTTTAAAAGGTTTTTTTCCATGCATAAGATCTTCATAAATTAAAACCACAGCTGGAGAATGATCCGAGAAACTTAGGAGAAGAAATTCTACATGACTTGAATTAAATATATAGATCCAGGAATTATTTACAAGGGCTCTGTCAAGTCTACTCCAAACCCTCATGTCAGCTGCCTGTTTATTATTCCATGTATAAAAACAACCCAAAGTTTTCAGGTGAGAAGGTTGGCAGTCCTCTATAATTTTGTTAAAATCACTTGTATCAGCCTCAGATAGCACTGCACCTCCTATTTTTTTCTTCATTGCTAATCAGGGCATTATAATCTCCACATAAGAGCCATGGTGTATTGTCAATGCTATTATGAACAAATCTGCGATCTAACCATAGATTTTTCCTTGCTTCTAAGTGATTGGAACCATAGATTGAGGAAATGACACAATCTGATCTTCCATCCATAGATATTACTGAGCATGTGCTGATCTGGTAATATGATAGCTTGAACAACTAAAATCTTTGGATCCTACATGATTATTATTCTTCCTTTACCAGAGTTTCCCACATTAAACATCCATTCCCAATCTTTTTTAATTTTCTTGGTACAAGCAGGTAACCTTACATCCTTAATTTTGGTTTCTAGAAGAGCAAGAAAAGAGAGATGATATTGCAACAAGTGATTCTTGAGAAAAAGTTGCTTAGAGGATTTATTTAATCTTATAACATTCCAAAAGGATAGATTCATTTAAACAGCCCCCCTCTATCAATTGTAGAGAGATCAAAATCAATGTTATCCAAAGTAGAGAAAGGATTTTTCAGATTCCTATAACCTTTTACCTTTGACAAGAGTCCAGGAATTTTTGGAATGAGCAGGCATTTAATGAATTGTAGAGTTTCCAGATCCAGAATGGACGTGCACAACATACACGGAACTAGACTCAACATTTCTGCTACAGTTTCCATCTTCCTGTTGAACTTTTTTTCTATTTGACTGCACAGGCATCTGGACACTAAAATTATCCATATCACTTCCAGAAACTTGCACCTGAATTGTGTTTTCAGACACAGGTTCCTTATGAATCTCTTTCCCAATTGACTGCTTCGACAACTGAACACTAGGAATAAAACCTTTAGAAGATACATGTACCTGATTACTTCTAGACACAAGCTTGTGCACAACATGCACATGAGGTTGTACATAATTTTCTACAGTACTACAAAAATTAGCATCACCAGAATTCCCCGTATTCTTAACAAGATTAACTTTAGGGATCCATCTTTGAATTCTGGGCTATCTCTTGCAAAAATTAGAATCATGACCAACTTGCTTACAAAAATCACACCACATAGGTTTCAATTAATAGTTCACCTTTTGAGTAAACTGTTTACCCTTTGGTCCCTGAATAACAATTTGGTCAGGAAGGGTAGAAGGCAAATTAACGTCAACCAGCACCCTTGCATAGGCTAACCTGTCTGTTTGCAGTAAGTTTGTCAGTAGTGATTGGCCGTCCAATTACACTTACAATTTTGCTAATACCCTTAGGGCCCGTTTGTTTGCACGAAATTAATTAAGAAATAGCTGAAGTAAAAGAAGTAAATGCTACTTCTGCTATTTCCAAGCAAAAAAACATGTTTGGTTCTTTGAAAAACTTACTTCCATTACTTTCTTAAATGCTTATGTGGCGCTTACGTGTCATCCTTACTTCTAAAATAGTTTTCCAATCCTTAATACTCAGAAGTAGCTCGGAAGTAGTTGAAATGCATATTAATTAGGAAATAACTAATTTTTTTATTAATATTTTCTTTATCGGTTACTTCTAACAGCTTTTCATTGATAAAATTACTTCCTCGTAATATTTCCAAATGTTATCCAAACAAAAAAAGTAAATGAAGAAGAAGAAGTTCTACTTCCATTACTTTTAAAAATATACGGAACAAACAAAAAAAGTGCTATTTCCACTACTTCCTACTTCATAGTTTCGAAAGTTACTTCTATAACCTATTTCTTACTTCTAGTACTTCCATTATCCAAACGAGGACTTAGTGTTCCACAAGTTTAGCCTTAATCCTGGTAGTTGGATCCACATAGGATAGATGCAATCTTCATAGTTGGGCTACATGTTACACGAGGAGGTTTTAAGCCCGAGAAACTCCGAGAGGCATCTGGCTACTGACAACAATAGAGCAGCATAGTGGTACTGCTCATCAATTTTCTTTACGTGAGTCATGAGTGCGTTACAAACGAGCTTGGAAAATTAATCAATCCAGTATCTTGTTTTTCATGTTATATAATTGGAAACGATGACTGCTAAATCATTAATTTAACCCATTTTCAAGTTTTCCGAACTTCTGGTAAATTAGATAATTATTTTAAAGCGAATGAGGGATGAAAACTTTTTTTTTTCGCCTCATCATTTTACTTTTAAATGTTCGTCGCCTCCTGCAAGCCATTCACAAAACTACGTCGTATAATTATCAAATTTTATGAATTAAGTTTTGCATGTGTTTTTTTGGCCATTTACATACGTCCCAAAATACTAGTTAACATCAACTTTGTTCCAAATCAACGAAGAAAATCTTCGTTCAAACTTGGCAGAATTGTTGAAGATCAACCCCAGCCCATTACAAAGCCCAAGGAAAAATAAAAGCCCAATTCCATTTCATCTAAGCCCAATACAATGGAAGCTTCTCAACAAATGTGGAAGGGAGATATTTTTAAGAGAAAGTTGTAGAAGGATGTAGAAAGAAGAAGTGTGTAGAATGTTGTAATAATGTATGACTAAGATTGTTTCTTCTACACACTTCCTAGCCCTCTTAAGCAACTATAAATAGGGGTCTTGGGCTCTCATTCAAGCAAGCAAGAAGTAAGCTTGAAAGCTTGAGTGTGTAGTGTAGGCTTGTGTGAGTGTTCACCAAAATAAGAGTTGTGTGAAAGTGAGGTGCTCTTGTAAGAGCAAGTATTGTACTCCCTAGTGTTCTATCAATAAAAGTTTCCTTTGTAGAGGGTTGTGTTCTTCAAATTCCATCAAAGTGGTATCAGAGCCAGGTTCGATCTAGCCGGGCCAATCGAAGGTGCTCGTGTACGAGATGGCGAACATGATCCAGCCACAGATTCCGAAGCTGATGAAGACCAATTATGATAACTGGAGTATCCAGATGAAAGTCTTGCTCGGCTCGCAAGACTTGTGGGAGCTCGTGGAGAATGGCTACACTGAACCAGAGTCACCTGCAGCAGAAGCAACTCTCACCGCCACACAGAAGAGTGAGCTGAAGGAGGTCAGAAAAAGAGACAAAAAGGCATTGTTCCTAATATTCCAAGGCGTAGATGAATCAGCGTTTGAGAAGATTTCCAACGCCCTGTCCTCTAAAGAAGCGTGGGAGATTTTACAAAAATCCTATCAAGGTGCGGAAAGAGCCAAAAAGGTACGCCTCCAAGCATTAAGAGTTGAATTTGAAAATTTGAAGATGAAAGCTACAGAATCAATATCAGACTATTTTAGTAGAGTTCAGACAATAACTAATCAAATGAAGAGAAATGGAGAAGCAATTAATGATGTAAGAATTATGGAGAAGATACTTAGAACTTTAGACTCTAAATTCAAATATATTATTCCGGCAATACAAGAGTCTAAAGATCTTTCCGAAGTTTCTATTGATGAGCTGCAAGGTTCTCTGCAAGCTTATGAACAAGATATAAATATTAGTTCAAATCAAGCAGAGAATCTAGAGCAAGCCTTGCAGAGTAAGATGACTATCAAAGAAGATAGTAGAAGAGGACGTGGAGGCTATAGAGGCAGAGGCTCTTTTCGAGGTGGCTCAAACTTTCAACAAGGTCGTAGGAGACAGTACCAAGGAGGCCATGAAAATCAAGATCAAAATAGAGATCGTGAACGATCATTCGATCGAGGACGAGGTCGTGGCACACGAGGAAGAGGACAAGGAAGAAGTTACCAGGAGGATAGATCTCAGCCACAGTGTTACAAATGTAAGAGATACGGCCATCTCAGCTACGAATGTTGGGAGAAATCAAATCAAGTGGCAGAAAGAAGTAACTTTATAGAAAGGGAGCAGCCAGACACTTCAACAGTCTTGCTGACGTACCAGGAGAGTGAAGGCAAGAATAAAGATATCTGGTATCTAGATTCAGGTGCCAGTAACCACATGTGCGGCATCAAGGAGTTTTTTACCGAGCTGAATGAGACGGTACAAGGAGATGTCACCTTTGGAGATCAGTCAAAGATTCCAGTGAAAGGCAAGGGCAATATAATGATCCAGACAAAGACGGGCGAGAACAGGTACATCTCTGATGTCTACTATGTTCCAGCATTACGAAATAATATTTTGAGCCTAGGCCAGCTCCTTGAAAGAGGCTATGATATACATCTAAAAGACCTTGCCCTCACTATTAAAAACAAAAATGAAGTTATTGCAAAGGTGAACATGTCTAGAAATAGACTGTTTACCTTAAATATTCATGCTGACCCTGTCAAGTGCCTGAAGACAATCATAAAAGACGAGACTTGGCTCTGGCATCTACGATTCGGGCATCTCGCTTTCAGTGGCCTGAATCTTCTGTGGAAGGAGAAAATGGTGAAAGGTTTGCCGCAAATCAACCATCCAAACCAGCTATGTGAAGGCTGTATGAAGGGCAAGCAACATAGAAGAAGTTTCGAAGTTGGAAAGTCAAGAAGAGCAACAGAGCTGCTACAATTGGTCCACACAGATATTGCAGGACCATTTGAAGTCGTCTCTCTTGGAGGAAACAGGTACTTTCTCACATTTATTGATGATTATAGCAGAAAAACATGGGTTTATTTCTTGAAGGAGAAATCCGAAGCTCTAGAGAAATTCAAAGAATTCAAGGAGATGGTAGAAAAGCAAAGTGGGTACCACATCAAGGTGCTCCGATCAGATCGAGGTGGAGAATACACTTCGAAGGCATTCAACAATTTCAACAAGCAGTACGGGATAATTCATCAACTCACTGCCGCCTACACACCACAGCAGAATGGCATAGCAGAACGGAAGAATCGTACCATTCTTGATATGGTCAGAAGCATGTTGAAGAGCAAGTACCTGCCAAAGACTTACTGGGCTGAAGCCGTGGACTGTGCAGTTTACCTCCTCAACCGATGTCCGACAAAGAGCGTCAAGTTCAAGACACCATTGGAGATGTGGAGCAACATCAAGCCAAATGTCAATCACCTAAAGGTGTTTGGGTGTATTGCATATGCACACATCCCGGAGCAGAAAAGAAAGAAGTTGGACGATCGAGGAGAAAAGTGCATATTCGTTGGGTACGAGAGGAGGACAAAAGCATACAAGCTCTACAATCCAATTACAAAGAAAATGATCATTTCAAGAGACGTAGAGTTCGATGAAGAAGATTATTGGAAATGGACTGATGAAGACAAAAATATTAAAGGTATGTTCTTTGAAGATAATAATGATGACTTGCAGGAGGTTAGAAGACCAGAACAAAGTCCACCTAATAGTCCAGCTCCATCAACCCCAACATCAACACCAACATCATCATCATCCAGCTCAAGTGAAGGAAGCTCTTCAGGGGGAGCAACAAGGAGGATGAGAAGCCTAAGAGATCTGTACGACGATACAGAGCCTGTCGAGATGATGGAGGACTACACACTATTCTGCTTGTTTGCAGAATGTGATCCGGTCAGCTATGAAGAAGCTGCTCAAGAAGACAAGTGGAGAAAAGCCATGGATGAAGAGATCGAGGCAATCAAGAGAAATGACACATGGGAGCTCACTACCTTACCTGAAGGCCATAAACCAATCGGAGTAAAGTGGGTGTACAAGACAAAGACAAATCAAGATGGCGGAATCGAGAAGTACAAGGCCAGGCTTGTTGCAAAAGACTATAGCCAGCGAGAAGGAGTTGACTATGAAGAAGTGTTCGCACCAGTCGCGAGGATCGACACCATCCGACTCATTATCGCATTAGCAGCACAGAACCGGTGGAAGATCTACCAGATGGACGTAAAGTCTGCATTCCTGAACGGCTACTTAGAAGAAGAAGTCTACATCAAGCAACCACCAGGGTACGAGGTGAAGAATCAAGAAGACAAAGTCTACAAGCTGAAGAAAGCATTGTATGGGCTGAAGCAAGCGCCCAGAGCGTGGAATGCCAGAATCGATGCATACTTCCAGAAGAACGGATTCCATCGGAGTCCGTATGAGCACTCTCTCTATACCAAGAAGAAGGATGAAGACATTATGATCGTATGTCTCTACGTGGACGACATGATCTTCACCGGCAACAATCCAAAAATGTTCGAGGAGTTCAAGAAGAACATGATCAAGGAGTTCGAGATGACTGACATTGGAGAAATGTCATACTTTCTTGGAGTAGAAGTGTCGCAATCAGAGAAAGGAATCTTCATCTCTCAGAAGAAATATGCAAAGGAGATCCTCCAAAAGTTCAACATGAGCAACTGCAATCCAGTCGCAACTCCTGCAGAAGTCGGAGTGAAGCTGAGGCGAGAATCACCAGGAAGCTTTATTGATCCAACTCTATACAAGAGCTTAGTCGGGAGCTTGCGCTACCTAACCATCACTAGGCCCGACATAGTGTTCGCGGTAGGACTGGTGAGCAGATACATGGAGGAGCCAAGGCAAGAGCATTTCAAGGCAGCCAAGAGAATTCTCAGGTATGTCCGAGGAAGTATTGATCAAGGATTATTTTATACACAGTGTGCAGATTCAAGATTAGTCGGTTACACCGACAGCGATTATGGTGGAGATTTAGATGAAAGAAAGAGCACATCTGGCTACATGTTCAATATCGGATCAGCAACATTCTCATGGTCATCAAAGAAGCAGTCTGTCGTCGCTCTATCAAGTTGTGAAGCGGAATACATAGCAGCATCGACATGTGCGTGTCAAGCAATATGGCTCAGGAGTTTGATGAAGGAATTGCAACACCAACAAGAAGCACCGACAGAGATTCTCATCGACAACAAGTCAGCTATTGCACTTGCCAAAAATCCGGTAGCACATGGACGAAGCAAACACATAGAGACAAGATATCATTTCATCCGACATCAAGTTAAAAAGAAGACTGTGATCCTGACATATTGCAAGTCTGAAGACCAAATCGCTGACATCTTCACCAAGCCACTAAAGACAGAAACATTTTTAAAGCTTAAGAAGAAGCTTGGACTTGTGAGAAATGAAAGCTGGTGTTGAGGGGGAGTGTTGAAGATCAACCCCAGCCCATTACAAAGCCCAAGGAAAAATAAAAGCCCAATTCCATTTCATCTAAGCCCAATACAATGGAAGCTTCTCAACAAATGTGGAAGGGAGATATTTTTAAGAGAAAGTTGTAGAAGGATGTAGAAAGAAGAAGTGTGTAGAATGTTGTAATAATGTATGACTAGGATTGTTTCTTCTACACACTTCCTAGCCCTCTTAAGCAACTATAAATAGGGGTCTTGGGCTCTCATTCAAGCAAGCAAGAAGTAAGCTTGAAAGCTTGAGTGTGTAGTGTAGGCTTGTGTGAGTGTTCACCAAAATAAGAGTTGTGTGAAAGTGAGGTGCTCTTGTAAGAGCAAGTATTGTACTCCCTAGTGTTCTATCAATAAAAGTTTCCTTTGTAGAGGGTTGTGTTCTTCAAATTCCATCAAGAATGGTCTTACTTCAAACTGAGGATCACTTTGATGCAGGGATAAATTCGCATTAATCTTCATATTTAATTTGTAAAAATAAAGAAAATCTCATATAAAGGATCAAGTTCTCCTTGACTTTTAAGAAATAAGGGCCTTCCGCCCTGAGCCAAATTTTATATAGGAAGATGATACGATGTATTGACTCGTCAGAATGATAAGGCTTCACTATTTAATCAGTCCAAAATGTCAGTACTACCATGATGTAGTCTACTCCTACTGCTATAAGATCTACTTATACATGAAAATGTTGCGAAAGGAATCTCAAGTAAATAACTTAATATCGGATGAGGGATGAGTCTTGGAGCAAAATTGCTTGGAAAAATTTAGTGATTAAAACCAATACAGCGCAAGAAAAGATGAATTGCATTAACGTAATGCGTTATCTTACAAATTATATATATCTATGAATCTGAATGAAAACTTGGACGACGAATCCACATGGAAACTAACCAATAGTTAGTTCTACATTAATGTTGTCATCGGATAAGAGCTTCTGATTGATTGCGCGTGAGTTAGTTCTACATTGTTGTCATCGGATATGAAAGAGCTGCACATGCTCCCAGTACTACTCACCCTAATTGAAGATCGAGTCTAAATGCCAGTCCTGCAATCGTCATGATCTTTGAACCTGGTAGGGGTGAAACATTTGGGTGGTTTCGTAACCACTCCAAACTTAAGGGGGTTAAGTATCATGTTTAAAGTTGAGGGGGTTATCTCGAAAAATTTTTAAAGGAAATTTACCACCGAAGCTTTATTAACTTAATTTGAGTGGAAAAATAGTCGCTCGAGCAGGCAGCGGCAGGGAGAGGCTCCGTGGGAGACTGGATCCGTAAATGACGCATGGTAGCTTGATGAACACTGAGATTTCTCTTGATTCTTTCTTATCCATAATATAATGATTAGATTATAATGGCGATGCTGCCTCCGCACTAACAGGCACCTTTGAGGATGGATGGAGGCAGCATTCGATGGATACACGTGTGAGCATATTTTAATTAGACGATATGAATGAGAGTATACATGCAGATCTCATAGCGAGGAATAATATAAAGGGCAGCTCATTGAGAGAATTAGCATATAATAGATGAGTATGGGCTCTCTATTATCATCGACATATATATGTATATCTTGACGTCTTCGTTACAACGCACCAGCACTAGTAAAAAGAAGCTCAGCCCCAACAGGTATATAGAACCGTTGGGACAGTTTTTACCAGCCCCAACGATTTAAACCGTTGGGATAAAAGTGATTTATCAAAACGGTGAGGGAGGGAAATTTCCCTCCATTTATTTTCGCAAAAAAAGAGGAAATAAATCCAGAAACCCCCTAACCACCGTTCTCTCTCTCTCATAAGAACCCCAAAACCACCGTTCTCTCTCTCTCATAAGAAAATCAGCCCAAACCCCTTGCGCCGCCGCCGCCGGAGTTCGCCGTCGACCCTGCGATTCGCCACCGCCATCAAGCCCTGAAGTTCGTCGCCGCCGCCAGGTTCATCCCGATCCATTGAAGCTCAGCTTCTATAAGAAAGGCCCAATAACCTACGATCGTAGTTTTTGAGCCTCTTGAGTTCTCTCTCTTCTCCTCGCCTTCTATCTCTCAGGCCCAGCGAAGGAGAAGAAAGAGGTAAGCGATTTAGGTTTTTATTTTTTTTATTTTTTTTTGAAATTTTAGGGTTTTGGCTTCTGGTTTAGGAGAGATCTAGGGTTTATTTGATGAATAGTTGAGGGCGTTTATTGGGGAAGGGGAATTTTGAGTGGGATTTAGGGTTTTTCTTGGTGTTTTCTAAGAGAAGTTCAAATCTTGATGTAATTTGTGGAGAAAAGGTGATTGGGTTATTCATAAGGCAAGAATTAATGAGAATACACGTTATTGATTAATTTTTTATATAATGAATATGAACTATACGAACTATACTAAAATTTCATAGCTTTTGATCTTGTGTGTTATATGCTTACAGAGAGAAAAATGAATGATCATGTGTGTACTTAATGTGTGTACTTACAGAGAGAAAAATGAATGATCATGTGTGTACTTACATTCTCCAATCATCAGTCAGAAGTTTGTTCTTACACTTGTCTCAAGTTGCCTTTGTTGATGTTTCGTATTATACTTTTATCATTGATACTGTTCTACTCTGAGAACCTCCCCTCAATGACAACATTCTTTCACCAATGTATCTCTTTGCAGCAAAAAAATTCACATTTATGTAGAAGTTTTTGTCTAAAGTTTGATTGATTTGTATGTTATCAAGCTGAGCACATGCAGGATGGTAGCAATATCGATGCTTGAAAGTGAAATGACACATGCACAATTTTACCCATAGGTTTTTATCTGAGAATTTCACTTGTCACATAAAACATTTAACTTCAGAACACTATGACTTGGGCTTGTATTGAAATAATTTTTTGATATCACTTTGTAACTTGAAAAACCAAAAAAGTTATTGATACTTTGCCTGTTCTTACTTTTCTGTAAGAATCAGTTTAGCTTTCTGTAACATAATTTTTCTAAGATTTTACTTGATCTTCTATTAGAATGATAAAAAAGCATGCTATTTGTTGCAGGCACCTGGAGACTTCTAAGGAACCGAGACAAACATCTCTTCTATGCGAGCTCTTGTGAAGATGGATCGCGGTATCCATTTTGTATTTCCTATTTTAATGCATTATATCTGTTTGGCTTTATTGCATTCAAACATTTACTTGCTTTGCCCTTTCGTTCCTTCCTAGTGATGTACGTCTGTTGCATAGCTTACTGTTCTTCAATTTAGTCCCTTATGTAACAATGAGACTCCCGCATATTCTATATTATGCACTAGTATGCATGCATTGGGGACCCCTGTTTTTTGGGGGCCCTAGGCGAAGGCCTCTCCTGCCTATGCCCAGGGCCGGCCCTGGTGATGAGCTTGAGTCTGAGGTTGAGCTTGAATATCCCCAGTCTTCTTTTAGAACATCATTTAGTATTACATAATTTGTTCCATAAGTAATTAGTTTAGTTTCATTTTCCCTCTAATTGCTGAGATATATTCAGTTGGAGAATAATTTTAAAACCCAAAACTCTGCCAACCAGAGCTTTGGATATGATTTACTCTGTCAATTAGAGCTTTGGATATGATTTTGTTTTCTCCTTCATATTTAATTTACAAATTTTAGGTGCTGTATTATAGCGCTAGTGGATGATTTTAATATAGAAATGCTCGTTTGTGGTTAGTTCATTGGAACTTCTTTCTGTAATCTTTAAGCTGGCTCTTGATTTGATTTGCACTTCCATCTTGTAGGGAACAGGTTGCTAACCGCATAGATTGGGGACTTCATTATGCAACTAATCTTTGTGGTATCAAGAATTCTGCTCTCATCTCACAGGTATATATTAGCATACACTTGTATATATTAGCATATATAATAGATAAGTTTGGTACAAAATGCTTTATTGTTTCACTTGTTTTATCTTATTTTGTACAAAAAAATGCTCACCATGATTGTATTTCACGGCATGCTGTGAGCATCATCAAAATTTTGTATGTGTTATATGCTTATTTGTCAATGGTCTTATAATCTAGTATGTCTTGCATACGTACTGAGTTTGTTGTTTCAGTGAAATGACATTAGCAGCGTCTTTCTATAAAGGACTTATAATTCATGACCAAATTATAGTTGTAATATTTGTCTCGGAGAAATTGCTAGAACTTCGGAGACCTCAAGTGAGGTAGTGGGCCTCTCAGTGACCATATTGGGGAGATTTATAGGTTTTATTTAATCGTCAATTTGTGATTATTACGATTTAGCTATTTGGTTGGTGAAACATATAACATCAAGCAATGTCTGCTCAAGGAGATGTTTGTAGTTGAGCTTGTTAGCTTGTAAGGCATTTGTTGTATTCTTGTGTTCTGTAGGAATTTATTCTGTGTTTTGTATTGTAAACTAACATATTCTGTGTTTCTAGGAAATTATTCAAGTGGGAGTAGAAGAAAACCTCTGAAAAGAATGAACCTCTTAAGTTGTTTTAATTGTGAACTAACATATTCTATTTGTAGGAAATTATTCAAGTGGGAGTAGAAGATAACCTATAGTTGCAGTACTTTATAATCAATACGAACTATACTAAAACTTCATAGCTTTTGATCATTCAATCCGACAACACCAACGGACTTGACAAGTATAAAATCCACAAACTAATAAAAAAAACAGATGTGATCAAAATTGGAAGGGAAAATATAAGGAAAAAAAAATAGAAAGTTGGATGCTTTGATGGAGATGCACACAGGTAACAAGTTGCAAAATGAATCTGATACTTAATAGAATATTAGAATTATAGAAGATCAT
>BQKN01064246.1:577729-588042 GCA_022839385.1 Asparagus kiusianus
AGTTGAGAACTGAGTTGTATAAATAGCAAATTGTAAAGATCATTAGCGATGAAATGAATGAAATAGAATATGTTCTTCTTCTCAAATTTAACCTCTATTCTTCTTCTCTCTAAACTTCTTCCTCTCAATCTCAAATTCCTGTCTACGTTCCCTCTTAATTTTCTTAATTCTCCCAGTTCTTTCTATCACCACTTCCCTTGAGTTTGTTTAAGGCTCATCATGACCAGAAACAGCAACACCAGATTCGACAGAGGTTTCAGAAACACTTGCTCATCAGCAGTCGTAGGTAATTTTCTGATTACCAGATTAATGGGCAGTTTGGAGTAATTTAGGGGTCTAACGAAAAAATTAAAATAAAAAATTTTGGTAATGGCCAATGAGAAGGACATCGATAAGGCGACCACTTAGGAGGAAATTTTGAATCAGAATCCATTTCCTCCATCTCCAAATCCATCGAGTCCATTGGAATCATGTCCTGTCATTATTGGGCCAAGAAGTAAAATTGAAAATATTAATTGGAAAAATAAACAGAGCAATGGCATGGTTTTAGCAACACAAGGAAGAAGAGAATTTGATGGTGGATTTAGCAATGATTTTTCCCAAAAGTAACAACGAAATTGGTGCCAAATCGTGAATAAAATGTGTTGCTCAAAGATTGAATTCAGGGAGGACGAAGAGACAAAGTAAAACCGAGATAACAGTTGCCCTTGAAGATGGAAATAATTAGAAAAGCAATGTGGAACTCAATTTTTCGGTGGCAACTATTTTTTCGTAAGAGAAGGGAATTACAACTTGTGCCAACCGTATTCTAAATATTATTTTTTGGAGCACCAAAACGGTTGGCTAGATTTATTAGCCTCCGTTTTGTTTTTACAATTTTCATGAGAAGTTGAGATCAGATAACTGGGGTTGTTTCGGTTTGCTGTAAAAATTAATTGTAGCAAATATTGCTGCAACAAATGTTGCATGCAGAATTCACGGTAGGAAATGAACTTCAAATTCGTTATTTGGATGTTTGCGGTTATATTTTAGGAAATGTATTTTCAATGCAAATTCAGTGTTCGGTTGAAATTTGTTAGTGCAAAAGCTGCATAATTTTATCATATAAGAAGAGTTTGGTGGAGGTAATTTTCTATTTGGATTTAAAAGATTTTTTTGATGTGGTGGAATTAGTATTTTTTTAGTTTCTTTTATTTAATCCTACAACTTTTTCTCTCATCAAGCTGGTTGTGTTACAAGTTGTTTTCCCACAAAAGGTTAGTTTATTTATTTTTTCCTAATTACAAAATCATAAGCAAAATAATAATATTATAAATGTGATTGCTCTATCTACACTTGCGACTCTTTTTTTCGTACAACCAAATAGCCATTTAATGTGACCTCCGCAGCACCATGATTTTTAGCACCCATATCCAAAGATGGGCCTAACATGATATTTAACCTGGTCCACCTCATAATGAGGGTAGTCATCACCTAGCCTGTATCTTTCTCAATTAGTATTGATGAGTATTTGTCAGATTACACGCGTCCATCTATCCAACAATTTGTATTTGGCTCTCCATTAAAGGGCTCCCACCATCCACCGATATGGGAACCCCTTACCTCATGTATTTGTCCATTTTTATCAAATTGGACTAATTAATCACCGACTCAGAAGTTCTAACTAGCATATAGAGAGTGACCTGGTTTTGTCCACCTTCACAGTGATTGGAGTTTCGTTGCCGAACTTGGTTAAAATTCTTATGCATTGACCTTGTTTTCTTTGTTTTATTCGTTCCTTTTGACGATCTACGTTATTTTTCCATTGTTTTATTAATACATTGGTGAAAGGGGAAAGTTTTCCAAGAGGAGGGACTTCTGAATTGCTTCATTTAAGAAAAGACTTTAATTTGTTTCTTTAGCAATAAACTAACATTCATTAATTAATGTACTTAACAGGGGTGGGGGGGGGAACCTCTAGATTATAAAGAGTGTGACTAAATTCAGCTGAGAGTATAAGTACAAAGTTGGTGAAACTTTGAGTATGCTATAACTCCAATAATCTTTACTCTCATTTTAAATTTGGGGCTACAGTTTGTAGAGTACGGTTTTCCTTGATTTTGAATTTTTTTGTGTTGGTCTTTGGGGCTTCGTTTATTAGGTTTTTTTAGTTTTCTGAATTTCTTATGCAAAAGAAAAAATTCTGAAGTTTTAAATGGGAAGGATTGTCTTTGGGTAGCTAATCCTAAATTTTTTATCCAGATGTTATAATTGCATCCCCTTCATCCAAAGACAATCTTCCTCATCTTCAGCTTCACCCATGTTGTAAAATACAAAATGAGAGATTACCCATGTTGTAAGAAGTGGTTTTTCTGCTTCTAATGTATTTGTGTTAATGCCTGAGAGAAGATAGGGACTAAAAAAGTGAAATTGGGTCTCAAGAGAAACCGAATTCAGTGTTAATTTCTTGAAGTGCAAGTTTTTATTGAAAAACCCATATGGTAATTTGCAATTCTAGAGTGTTGTGCACAGGGGATTCTAAAACACAACAAACGAACGAGATAGAAACACAAATCAACAACAAAAATAAGCACCACACAAGCAAGACACTAATTACATGTTTCGGCAATGTGCCTACGTCCACGGGGTAAGGATGGAATGGTTTTCACTAAGAGAGAGTACAAATAGAGATTACAATCACTCAATTTAATCTCATAAACAAAGCTCTCAAATCTCTCACAAATTTTCTCAGACAAAGTGCTGAAAAGTCTGTCTTTTGTGCCCCTATAGAAACCCTAAAACGTGTTTGTATTTATATCAAACACAAAACCCAAAAAAAATCAGGGAACCGAACCCAAGCCTAAAACCGCATCGCGGTCGACCGGACTGCTCCTCGTAGTCGATCGGCCAGCAGGCTGAAAACTCAGCCTGCAGAATCAACATGGTTTGGTCCTTGAGCTCACGGTCGACCGGTTAGCTAGGGAGCCGAAAATTCCCCCTGTTCTGTGCATGAATCCGGTCGACCAGACTTTGTCCTCGCGGTCGACCGGAAAACACCCAAATGTTTGCTTTCTTTTTCCTGTTCTTTGTCACTGTTTCTACAATTCTTCACCTCTATGAAGTTTTTCCAAAACTGAGCCGACCCTAATACCAACCATCCTACTTGTTGCGTCCAGTACGAAATGGAATCAATCCACGACAACAGACTAAATCCACAATAAGTCGGGAACCCAAATGAGAATGCAAATAATCTCCACCATGTCGGTATCAACTCATCAAACTGGCTGCATCAAACTGACTGCCTACGTATTCTCTTTCCTAAAGAATCAAGCCTCACATAGTTCACCCAAATAGCCTCCAAAGGCCCTCAACAATGAAGAATATTCAACAACTCCAAACAATAACCAAATTTCACCCCAGTGTCAACTTTGGTCAACATATCTGACAGATTATTCTTTTGTGTGGATCTTCTCTAATTTAACATCCCCATCATCCAAGACATCTCGCATAAAATAGAATCTGACATCAATGTGTTTTGTTTAGGCATGATACACCTGGTTCTTTGCCAAATAGATAGATGATATGCTATCACATTTTATCCTGATGGTATACTATGCAATCCCCAAGTTATCTATTAACCCTTACAACCACAAAGTTTCCTTCACAGCTTCAATCAATGTCATATACTCTACCTCCGTAGTGGAAAGAGTCACTATAGATTAAAGTGTACATCTCCAATACACTGGTGCTCCTGCTAGTGTAAACACATATCCAGTAGTAGACCAGCACTTATCAAGATCCTCAGCATAATCTGGATCCACATATCCAACAAAATCCTGCCCATTTCTCCCGTTCTTCTCAAATACCAAACCAACATTTATAGTACCTTTGATATACCGTAGAACCATTTCACGACCTCCCAATGACCCTTCTCGGGGTCATACATGTACCTAGATACCATGCTCACGGCTTGTGACAAATTTGGCATTGTACAAAAAATCGCATACATCAACCTACCCACAACATTGACATATGGAACTTTGGATATGTATTCATGGTCCTCAAATAAAACATGTGACATCTTAGCTGATAGCTTAAAGTAGGAAGCTAATGGACTACTCACCACCTTGGCATTGCCATCAAAGCTGAATTCCTTCAGCATCTTTTGCAAGTAACTCCTCTGAGTCAACTTCAACCTCCCTTTCACCCTATCTCTCTCAATTTATATACCCAACATCTTATTTGCTTTTCCAAGGTCATTCATCTTAAATTCGGATGATAACTCCTTTTTCAACTTCATAATAGCTGAAATATTCCTAGAAGCAATGAGCATAACGTCAACATATAACAACAAATAAATATACTCACCATCTCGTAGCTTGTGCATGTACACACAGGGGTCATATGGGCTTCTCGTGTACCCTTGGACAATCATGAAACTGTCGAATCTCTTATACCATTGTCGGGGTAATTTCTTCAATCCATAAAGAGATTATTTAGTTTACATACTAAATCTTCCTTACCTGCAGTTCTAAAACCCATTGGTTGTGACATATAGATCTCAGCTTCTAAATCTCCATATAGAAAGGCTGTTTTTACATCCATCTAGACCAAATTCAAATCCAGCTATGCCACTAATGCCAATAGTATTCTTATCAATGAATGCTTCATAACAGGTGAGAATACCTCATTGTAATCAATGCCCTCAAGTTGAGCATACCCTTTGGTAACCAATCTGGCTTTGTAACAAATGTCCCCATCAGAAGATCCTTCTTTCTTCGCATGTAATCACTTGCATCCAATTGCTTTTTTACGCTTTGGTAATTTTGCAAGCTCCCAAGTGTCATTCTTTTGAAGAGAATACATCTCCTCCTCCATAGCTTTCCTCTACCTGATTGAATCAGAGCTTGACTCTGCTTTCTTATATATAGGAGGAATTAAATCATCAATGACCTCTACTGACAAAACATATGCAATCATCACAACATCATATCTAGCTGGTCGACGAATGATTCTTCTTGGTCTATTAGCTGTTGGCCTTCTTGTTTTGATGATGTTTAATAAACAATTTATCACTAATGTTGTTTATCTAGTATTTGTGTTTTCTTATTTATTATAGACAAACAACGTTGTTGGAGGTTGGATGGATTGCGCTTCAACGATGATATCCAATAGAGGTTGGCGGAATGTCGGTGAAGCTTATACAATTCAAGTTCAAGATCCAAGTTTAGCTTCATCCGCAAGTGTACCAAGTCAAGCTTAATTGAAGATCAAGATTGCTTGGGTAATGTAGTTTTAGATTTTATATTATGTGTGTTATATACTCTAAGCTCAATATCTATACACACATATTTATTGGTTTCTTCGTATATATATATAGTTATATACATATACAGAAGTTTTGGTTTCTATGCATATATATATATATACATACATGTGTTTTTTAAGTTTTTATGGTTATATATATGAAATTATATATTTCATATTTTCTATTGTGTTTTTGATAACATTGCATAGAATATGTAATTTTGTAAAAATATTATCTTATTAGTTTATAGACTTCAATATCAGTTTATACATGTTTTACTAAGTCTATAAAAACATTTCACAAAGTTTCAAAAGTTGGTTTATGTCAAAACATCAAAATTCAAGTATCTCATATTTTCATGTTTTGGACTATTTTGCAAAATGATGATTTTTCACAAATGGGAAATGCAATTTAGAAAATTCTTTTTGTAACATGTTCGTTTTCATGTTTATATACATTTCTCAAAGTTTCATAATTTTTGGACTTCATTTGTTATTTTTAACAATTTTCTAAAAGTCAAAAATCTGTTTCAAAATCAATTTTTCTGAAATATTAGTTATCGGTCGACCGAACCGGTCGACCGCTCAGTATGATCAGCCGACAGTCTACAGCAGAGAGTTCGTCGGTTGACCGATCCGGTCGATCGAAAGCTCCATCGGTCGACCGACGAGATTTCCGGTCGACCGACAATAGATCCGTTGGCTACTAACGGCTCTTTTCTGAGCCGATTTTCTCTGGGATTTTTTGTCTTTCTCTTGAGTGGTTTTGGCTGAGATTTCAAGTGGGTATATATACCCTATTGCTGCTCTCTTTCAAATTTAACAAGAGAAAATTTTTTAAAATGTTTACAAGTTTTTGTTTAAGGGTTTAGTGTTTGTTTAAAAAGCTTTTAAGCATTTACAAGAGTTTGGTTTGTGGAGCAAATTTCGCAAGAGCAAGTGGAGATCATCCTTGGTGTTTAAGCATTCATTCTTCTCCCTCTCTCTTGTCATCTATAGAGAAGTTTTTTTAAACTCAATTCTAGCATTTTATAAGTTTGTTCTTAATTTCATAAGCTAGATTTCATATTGAGTTTATATTGTTTTATCTCTTTGTTCACACACAACCTATTGAGCTTATAGTATTTACATTCATAGTATATTTTAGGTTGTGGGGTTTGTGACTTAGAGTTGTGCCTAATTGAGTTCTCACCTTGTTAGAGAGAACAATCATTTGTTATATTGTGCTTTATTGTGAGATCACTTTGTAATACACTTGTACACCGAGTGAGGAGTGTGTGGTGAGAGTCGGAGATCGTTCCAAGAGGAGTGGCGTCGGTTGACGAGCCTAGGGAGAGGTTGTAACCGAGCACTTGAGGGAGACACGGCAGGTCCAACACTTGTGTGGGTGTAGAGTGTGATTGCAAGAGTATCAATTGTAAAGTTTTCGGTTAGCTAGAAAACCGAGTGTGAGGTGTAAACGTTATTCGGGTGAACGTAGAAAACCCGGTTGTAATAGTGGAGTATCTCCTCGAGGTGAGGAGCGGGGACGTAGGTCGTGGGGACCGAACCTCATAAACATATCCTTTGTTTGTGATTGCATTGGCGCACTTTTTTTTCATGTTCATATCTTACATCGCCATTGTATATTACTTGTTGATCATTTTGCCCTATCACATTTGTAGTTAAATTATTTACCCCCTGTGTTAGTTTATATATCCTTGCATATATATTTTCATCATATAGGATATATCTCATTGTTCATATTGCTTATCCTAGCTCATATATATTGTTGTATTTCATACTTGCTAGGATAACTTGTTAATTAGTTTTTATTGGTACTTAATCGGATTAGATTAGCATAAGACCCTAATCACCCCCCCTCTAGGGTCTAACATTAGCTACAATGGACTCCTGAACATAACCATGTTCCTGAGTCTCAATATCCACCTTATCCTCCACCCGCACATCTGTCACATCACCTCTCAGTGTCACATATGTAGGAGCCTCAATGGTTACAATGCTATCTGAAATCTGTAGAGTCATATCATCCTCGACCTCTTGCGATACCCTACTAGTCTGGCCTTCCTCCACCGGCTAAGGGACATGAGGTCTCATCATGTGAGCCTCATCAAAAGTGAAATCTATGCTAATGATTATCTTATTGTCTTTTGGATCCTATAACTTGAAGTCTTTAACTCCATCTCTAAAACCCACAAAGACTGCTTTTCTTGCCCTTGGATTCAATTTCCCATCATTCACATGATAGTAATATGGACACCCAAATATCCGAATCAAATTATAATCGCTAGCCACTATACCAGACCATACCTCCATTAGAGTCTTAACATGAATCGTAGTGCACGACAACCTATTCACGAGATGGCTTGTATAAACCAACATCTTGGCCTAAAAGGATCTAGCTAATCTACGCTATGAGAGCATACAACGCACCTTCTATAGCAAGGTACGATTCAATCTCTCGGCCACCCCGTTTTGTTACAGTGTCTCTCTAACCGTGAAATAACGCCTAATGTCGTGATCCTAATAAAACTGTAAAAATGAATCACTCTTGTACTCACCACTATTATTAGAACAGAGTACTTTCACATTTCTTCCTGTTTGTAGCTCCACTTTCTTTTTCCATTCTAAAAAAATATCCAGGACCTTATGTTTATGTTTCATGGTATATACCCAATTCCTCCTAAAATAATCATCAATGAAAGTGGTAAAATAATTAGCCCCACCAAGAGATGTATTCTTAGAAGGACCCCAAACATCTGTATGAACATAATCTAATATACCATGGGTGTTATGAATTGCGGGTGCCAAATTTCACTCTTGTCTTCTTTCTAAGTATGCAATGTTCACACAAATCCATCTTGCAGGTTTTTACACCATTCAATAGCCCATGTTTCTCTAATAACTGTAGGTACTTATCACTAGTGTATCCCAATCTCATGTGCCATAGACTGGTAGTATCATCCTCTATGGTAATAAAAGCTGCCAGACCCTCTGTTATTGTTTTGCCCTTTAAATAGTAAAGATTATTTTCCCTGACACCTCTCATCACCACCATGGACCCCTTAGTGACCTTCAAAGTTGCATTCTCCATGATCACCTTATAACCTGATGCCTCCAAAGTTCCAAGTGAAATGATATTCTTCGTCAATTGAGGAATGAATCTCACTTCCTTCAACTCCCTAGTCACACAATCACACGTCCTGATTCAAACTGTTCCTATACCACCAATGGGACATACATGATTATTTTCCATTAGCACGACATCCCTTTTCTCTAACTCCTCAAAGCTAGAGAACAAATCTCTCCTAAGGCAAATATGGTATGTAGCACCTGAATCCAACATCCACTCTGTAGAGTCTGCATAATAAACTGACGGTAATACTGGGCATGAATAGCCTAAAGAATCTGAATCTGAATTCTCACTACTAACTTTGGCAACATTCACCTTTGAAGTCTGAAACGGCTTTCCATTTGTTCTTCCCGACTCTATCTTTAAACTTTGGACATTCACTTTTTCATTGTACATCCTCTTTACAAAAAGCACATTGATTCCTATCAATACTTCAACGACCACCTATTGGCTTATATTTTGAGCGATTAAATGGATGGGGTTTAGGACTACGGCCTCTTATTGCTAATGCATCTCACGATACCTTCTCGGAGGGCTCACTATCACTCTTCCTCAACTCATAATTAACCAATGCTGATGTCACCACCTTATAGCTGAAAGTGGTTCTACCATTGATCATCGTAAGGACAAATATACCATAATCATCCTCTGGTAATGAACATAGCAACAACATCGCCTTGTCTTCATCCTCTACCATGATATCCACATTAGCCATATCTGATAGCAATTTTGTGAAATTATTAACATGCTCTCTAATGAAAACTCTCCTCTTCGTCTTGAATTAGTAAAACCTCTTCTTCAAATAAAGCCGATTCTCAATCCTCTTCGTTAAATACTTCTCATTGAGTGTTTCCCACAACCGTTTCGCCGAAGTTTCATTCATCATATCATAAATCAAATCCGACGTCGAACATGATCTAATAACCCCATATGCTTTGTTATTTATCTTCTTCCAAATATTATCCTCCATATTAGCGGGTTTCTCTTGTAATTCAAAAGTCTTCTCTAAATTCTGAGCATCCAATGCATCCATCATTTGACCTGTACACAAGCCAAAATTTATCTTGCCATTAAATTTTTGAACATTAACTTTTGTGCTATTAAAGCTCAAACCTTGTATCGCCTTAGACAGAGACGATCCTGATGTACTTGCTTCGTCCATTGTTGACAATCCAATCTCTTCAAACGAGAATTCGCAGTGAATCCTCCAAATCGAACCCCAAGCCAAACCCGAAGCTCTGATACCATTTGTTGTGCGCAGCGGAATCCGAAACACAATAAATGAACGAGATAGGAACACAAATCAATAACCAAAACAAGCACCACACAAGCAAGACATCAATTTTACGTGGTTCGACAATGTGCCTACGTCCACAGAGCAATGATGGGATGGTTTTCACTAATAGAGAGAGAGAGTACAATTAGATATTACAATCACTCAATTTAATCTCACAAACAAAGCTCTCAAATCCCTCACAAATTCTCCCAGACAAAGTTCTCAAAAGTCTTTCTTTTATGTCCCTATAGAAACCCTAAAACGTGTTTATATTTATATCAAATACAATACCCAAACAGATCAGGAAACCGAGCCCAAGGCCAAAACCGCATCGCGGTCGACCAGACTGCTCCCTGCGGTCGACCGGCCAGTAGGCTAAAAAGTCATCCTGCATAATCAACAAGGTTCGGTCGACCGAGCTTGAGCTCACGGTCGACCGGACAGGGAGCCGAAAATTCCCCCTATTCTGTGCATGAATCCGATTGATCGGACTTATCCTCACGGTCGACCGGCCAACACCCAAATGTGAAGGAATTATAGCATCAGCAGCAGAATCAGGAAAAACAGGCGGCGGTCGACCGGTCCGGTCGACCGCATTCGTGCACAAGGTTTACTGTG
>BQKN01064246.1:614127-625970 GCA_022839385.1 Asparagus kiusianus
AGTCGGCGGTCCACGGATATCGACGTCCCCGTCACAGGCCAACAACCTACGCAAGCGAGACCGTACCAAACCGGGATCTCGTGTTTATTTTCGTTAAAGTTGTAACCCTTTTGTTTTCATTTTATCCTGTTGTAACGCTCAAAGTTGTAACAGATCTCGAAAAAGAGAACATCAATGAAAACAGCAACTTTTACCGGAAACAGTAACGTTATGCTAAAAGAGTTAACTCTTTTAGTGCTACGATATTGAATACGTAGACTTTATCTTTCTTACGGGAATAGACTACCCGGCAACGAGTGTTAGACGCTGACTTATCCCTACTTAGGCTTAAAGATAAAAGTCCCCAGACTCAGATTCTGGTGTCTTTTTCAAATGGTGAAAGACTAAACCGGCAACGCGTATTAGACGTTGACCTATCCCTTCTTAGGACTCGGGATAAAATTCCCTATGCGTGTGAGGTACGGATTTTGGTGTTATTAATAACAACCTGCCACAATATCGAATATGTGGGCTTTTATCCTTTTTACGGTAAAAGACTGACCGGCAACGCGTTTTAGGCGTTGACCTATCCCTACTTAGGATTCGGGATAAAATTCTCCATGCGTGTGAGGCACAGATTTTGGTGTTATTAATAACAACCTATCACAATATTGAATATGTGGGTTTTTGTCCTTTTTACGGTAAAAGACTGACCGACAACGTGTGTTAGGCGTTGTCTTATCCCTACTTAAGATTTAGTATAAAATTCCCCGTGCGTGTGAGGCACGGATTTTGGTGTTATTAATAACAACCTGCCACAATATCGAATATGTGGGCTTTTGTCCTTTTTACGATAAAAGACTGACCGGCAACGTATATTAGGCGTTGACTTATCCCTACTTAGGATTCAGGATAAAATTCCCCGTGCGTGTGAGGCACGAATTTTGGTGTTATTAATAACAATCTGTCACAATATTGAATATGTGGGCTTTTGCTCTTTTTACGGTAAAAGACTGACCGGCAACGCGTGTTAGGCGTTGACTTATCCCT
Organism: Asparagus kiusianus; assembly: GCA_022839385.1. NCBI lineage: Eukaryota > Viridiplantae > Streptophyta > Magnoliopsida > Asparagales > Asparagaceae > Asparagus > Asparagus kiusianus. Next base: position 615,157 of record BQKN01064246.1, read on the forward strand.
ACTTAGGATTCGGGATAAAATTCCCCGTGCGTGTGAGGCATGGATTAGGAAGTTATAATGTTAAAATATTATGTCTTCTCTTAGGGCAAAGACGAACCTAAAATGGGAGAGGAAGAATTTTATATTCTATTTCTAGTTGGAAAGGAAACTCGAGGTGGGATCTCCACCCCCAGAATCCGGAAAGATAAAACTAGGAGTGGGATCTCCACTCCGAGAATCGAAAAGTTTCAAGCAACCCTAACTTTTATAGGATTGGTTGCTTGATCCATGAAAATAGTTCCTCATTTATTGAGTGGAAGTTCTGATTTCGACCCTAACTTTTATAGGTTTGGCTGAAAAGGAAAAGATGGAAGTCTTTCGTTTATCGAAAGGGATGACTCGATCTTAGTCCTAACTATCTGTAGGTTTGACTAAGTGAGGTCGGAGACAATCCTAACTTTTATAGGTTTGATTGCTCAAATTGAAAGTGGACCTCTCGTTCTTGGAAGGAATCGAGAGAGGAATCTGGCTTTGGCCCTAATTTTTATAGGTTTGACCAGAAAGCAATAGGAGTGGGAGGTTTGAGACGATCTTACCTTTCATAAGTTAAATCGCTCAATTTGAAAGTAGACCTCTCGTTCGTGGAATGAATCGAGAGGGGACTTTGGTTGTGGCCCTAACTATAAGAAGGTTTGACCAGGTAGACAGTGAAAGTGGGAGTACAAATCATAACAGGAGTGTTGACTCGTACAAATCACAGTGAGAGTTTAGTGTTTATCACCTAGTTTGTAATGATTAGGTTATCCCTAAGAAAATTACATGTAAGATTCTTCCGAGAACTTCCCATTACATGAATCAACCACCCCCAGCTTTTCTTATGAAACTGGATTTATCATTGTACTCAACTGCATGATTGGGTTATCCTTAAGAATATTACATATAAAAATTCTCCAGGAACTTCCCGTCAACGATAGGAAATAGTTTAGTTTCATATACCTATTGGAGTATCAGAAGGAGCAGTTTATACTCTTATACTTATCGGAGTATGGCGATTCTCAGCTGGCTTAACCCAGCGTTATGACGCCAGCTTCAACCAAAGTTTGGATACTATTCTTGAGAGTGAAGCAAGCCTTGGTAGGATGAAGGAACCTCATGTGGTACGCACAGTACTTTGGATCCGTAGTGTTGTCAGCTTCCTCCTGATTTGTGATAGGTGGTAGCTTTATCTTGTTGTTCTCAAGGAGGGACTCAAAAATGGCTGGAACATCATCATCCTTGAAGGAGTACTCTTTTTGGAGTCTCGGATCCGAAGTTTTCTGCTGTCTCCGGGATTGCTATTGTGATGTCTGATTAACGTCAACAGCAGCTGCAAGGGCCTTTCCTTTACCACGGGAGGCGAAGTTCGAGTTTGGAGGATTAGCCGTCGGTTAGCTCCTCTCGACCCTCTTCCTTCTGAGAAAACATTCGGCCTGTTCTTCACGCATCTTCAACTCTTTCCAGGTATTGGATGGTGCTACTCCCATAACTTCCAACACGTCCAAGGAAAGGTTGTTGTGATAGGTTTGGAGGATGAAATCCTCTGTGATCGGATCTCAGCAGTTCATCGCCTTATTTTGGAAACGTTTGATGAAGTCGTCGACCATCTCTTCGTCTTCCTGTTTCTCCTCAAAGAGTGCCCTGATTGACACCTCGGAATCATCATCAAAGAAGTGAGCGAGGAACAAGTTCTCCAGGTCATCCCAGCTACTGATGCTCCCAGACTTGAGACGGCGGTACCAATCGAAGGTGGGCCCACGAAGGGTGCCGACGAATGACCGAACCATCAAGGCTTTATTGTCGGAGATCACACCCAAGTGGGACTTAAAGTAGATCGTATGTTGAGTGGGCGATCCCTTCCCGTCAAATGGAGTGAAGTTAATCAGGTTGAACTTCGCCGGGTATGCTATTGAATCCCACTCTCTTGGATAAGGACACAGAATGCCGGTTCTTTTCACCTCTCGAGAAGACATTAGAGCGTTGATTTTGCTCTCGAGATCTTTTATTTTCTCATCCTCGCTCGTATCGGACCTAGGACGATTCTTAAGAGGAATAACAGGGCCCCCCAGCATTGTCGTCTTCGGTGGGACCACCCCCGGTGTTGTTATCTTCAGTGGGACCACCCCCAGTGTTCTGATCAACAGGAGGATTCTCAGCATTGAGACGTTCATCACCATCTGAATCGCTACCTGCTTGGTCAGTAAGGTTGCGATGGATGGATTCACCGAACTGATTGGACAAAGCCCGAATTTGTTGGTTATGCTCTTCCCTCATCTGTAGCATAGCCATTTCCATTTCAATTTTGAATGCCTCTTTCTGCTTATTTAGAGCATCCTCGAGAATTTTGGCGATTTGCTCTGTGTTGATCATGAATGCCTCGTGGGATTGTCCTAGGCTGGACACCGTTTTATCAGAAGCGACTGCAGAGTTGGCATCTGACGCTTCATCATCTGAGGATAACCCTCTCTGCATTCTCTGGTAGTCTCTTTGTCTAATGGTTCCCGATCGTAATCGGGTTAGACGATGCGATATTAGCGGGTCAGAGCTAGAAGGTCGAATCAACTTTCCCTTATCAACCATATTTATTGTGACTTCTTGAAGTTCATCACCTTGAACAGCCGATTGTTTCTTGCGGAAACGCTTTGGCTTGGACTTGGCCATTCCGTTAGGAATCCTCTCGAATACCGAGACCTTCTGCGGGGAGGTCTTTGGGCAGCTACACATTGATAATACTACCCTGATAATCTTAGCGTACGGACAGTGAGGGTCCGCTTTCCGAGTACTTCTTTTTTGAGATTTGTTCGTACCCCCAGCCCGATAGTACAACTCATCGATGTTGCCGTCAGAGCAACCTATCGGCTGTTTACATGAATCCTCAGGTATAACATGTTTGTCTGTCTGACGTGTTTTCTTCTGAGTAAATAACTCCTTGTTGGTATCTACAGGAGTCACACGTTTGGAATCATACTTTTCTGAGGTTGAAACTTTAACGGGCTCCTGGTCTTGAATACACACCCCCAAGCGGGTGGAAACTAGAGTTTTTCCTTTATGAGAATGCTTGAAATTGTTGCCAGGGCGTGTGCGACCCCTAGCTCGAGTGGTTGCTCGGAGTTCAGTCACCGGACCCAAGCGTTCTCTTATCAGAACTTTACCTCAATCCTCGTGCAAAGGACCCAGGTGATCCGTCATCCTCGTCTTGAATTGAGACAAGTTCACGCAGCCGTGGGGCCCTACCAGAGGCGTGTGATTCATCGGGACAGAAACATGGGCTGCCGGAGGCTTAAACGGGACCGCGAGAGGTGAACCGGGTGCAAATCAAACTGAACCAGGTGTGAACCGAACCAAACCGGACATGAACCAAACCGAATCGGGCACGAACCGGCACAAACCACCATTTGGTGTCTCGGCCATGGCCGAGCCACCATTTGGTTGTTCGTGCATTCTGGTAGTTCCGGGCGTTGTTTGACTTTTTGTCGACGCCGTTTCGGACTTTGGTTTCCAGACTTGGCGTGGTTTCTTTGGCCTCTTGATCACATCTTTTTGATTCAGCTTCTGCGCTTCTCGTATGAGAATTCGTGCATGCACAATTAAGGCGCGACGCTTCTGAATGCGCTCCTTGAGGGTTGAGCGGGTCCGTTTGACTTGGATCCACTCATTCGCTATTGGTTTGGAGGAGAGGCCATCCGTTTGTCGCTGGGGTATTCGGTTCTTTTTGAGTTTCAGATCCGCTTTATAGCAGATCCCGTCAACAGGCTCCAAAGCCCTTGCGAATTGGTGTGCGAGTCGTTGACAATGCCTTTGGCGTGCCCTCTTTGATAAGGTTGGCATGCCTTCTGCAATTGACTCCTTGATGGAGGAAGGGTCCAGATCTGTAGATCCGGGCTCGTTGGAGGTCGGAGGGGCTTTGCAAGGTGAGATTGCAACGGCAACGCGGGCCTTAATCTTTATACGCTTGCGAGGGGCAGAGGATCTGGAGGAGGAGGACGATAGATACTCCTCAAACTTCAGTTGGTCAAATTTGTACTCGACCACTTCTTCAACCGGGATCTGGATCCTTGGTTGTGGCACGACAGCTTCAGCAGCAAAGCTGTTAGCTCCCACTGTGGTCGTCAGCTTGTTTGGGTCAAAAGTTGAGATTTTCATTGGTGGCGAACTCATTACAATTTTAGTCATTACAATAAGTTCAAAAAAGAAAGAAAGTCGATCTTTTTATAAGATCTCCTTTATACAATGAAAATAAAGATTACAACTCTTGTCAAATAGCGCAGAGATCGTTTATCGGTCTATAGCTTGTGTGGGAACTTTACCTGTGCCGAGGACGTTGATATCCGTGGACCGCCGTGGATCAGATCCGGTTGACAGATTATGGAATCAAAGCTCCTACTTCACGAAGGAAGTATTCGCTGCAGCGATAATCTCGACCAAGCGAGATCATGGCTCTTCTTGGGATTTAAGACCAAGCTTAAATGCGGAGGAATAGGGGACGGGTCTCGAATCTCTCGAACTCCACTCTTTATGCATAGGAGATCACCAAGATCTGCTAACCCTTACTATAAATTCGTGGCTTCACTCTCTAATTCGGTAGCGTTTCGCCCTCTTGATGTCCACCCCTGAGAAATGAGCACCCGAGCTCGTATTTATAAGCTTCGGAAACGGGTAATTAGATAAGAACGAGTGATTCCTCCTTATCTTCAGTTAAGAACTGATTAACCATAGTATCAGATCAGTTGGGACGTTCAGGAACCAACAAATCCTGCAATAATCCGTCAAAACTGAAAAATAATGTTTTAGATCAGATCTGGCCGAACAGTTACCCGGTGGGTCGGCCTAGCCGGGCCACCAAATGGTGGCTCGGGCTTGGCCGAGCCACCAAATGGTGGCTCGGCCACCGAGTCACCTTTTGGTGATCTGGTTTGGGCCGAACCACTGGTTCGGCCTAGTCGTTTTCATGTGACTCGGCCGCCAGCGGCTTTTATAAGTTTTCCAGGTTTTGACTTGTTCCGTCATCATGCGTATTTCGTCATTTCGTTGACTTGTACGCTTCCCCGATTCATTTTGTGAACACATGGACATCTTGACGGTGGCTGACGGGCGTGCAGGACACTTAGTTCGCCAATTTGATGGCCGGTGAACACGCGGGACACTTGGAGGTGGATGACGAGTGCACGGGCCCTTTGGAGGTGGCCGATGAGTGCACGGGCCAATCGGTTCGCCGATTTGGTGACCGATGAGCGTGCGGGCCACTTGGTGGTGGCCGGTGAGCATGCGAGTCACTCGGTTTGCCGTTTTTCTTCATGTGTTCATCGGCGTCGGATAATTTCCTTAGACTTAGATAATGGCGTTAATCACTTTCTCTCTGTCTCGAGCTGTATACGGACACCCATAGGTATTTTTAGACGCCTACAAAGCCACATATAAACCTTTATTGGAAAATGGGTGTAGACCCAAACCTGTCAGCAACTTCAAGCGAGGTCTAGTCGACCGCGAGATTTAGACGAGACGACCCCACGACTCAGGCGAGGTCGAGTGTGGGCTGCAGGCTAGGTCGATGCATCTCTGCAGGCGAGGTCGAAGACCCATAGGCGAGATCCAGTCGACGGCGAACTCGAGCAAGGGCTTCTGGCGAGGTCCTCTTGCAGACGAGCTCGATCGAGAGCTTCAGGCGAGCTCCTCTTGCAGGAGGGGTCGAGCTCGTGAGGAGCGCGAGGTTGTGGTGGCTTGCCAGGCGAACTCGAGCGTACATCCCTTGTAGGCGAGGTCAAGATCTATCTCATGACAGCCTAGATCCTGCTCTGGCTAGGGTTTCCCTATAAATGGGAAACCCAGAGCCCCCCCCCCCCCCCCGCCCTCTGTCCGCCGCTTCTCCTTATCTCTCTCACCCTGATCTCCAGACCCAGCGAGGCGACATGTTTTCACTCTCTCCCTCTCTTTGCTCTCTTTCTTCCTCCAACGCTCAAGATTTAAGAAGGGGATGAGGTTGGGAATTAAGAGGGGCAAATTAAGAAGAGAATTTAAGAGAGTTCCTATAGCGATTTGTTGATTTGAGAGGTTATTTTACAAGTAGTAAAATCTCACACCTATAGTTAGAAGAATAGATAGTTTTTTTGTTGCTTCTCTTTGAAAGATCTCAAGTTTGAGATCCGATCTTTGTAAGCTTGTAATCTTCTTTGATATAAAGGAAATTATTTGTGTGGCTCCCGAGGACGTAGGCAAGTTGTCGAACCTCGTTAAAACTCGGTGTTCTCCTTTTCTTATATTTTTTTATTTGCTGTGATTTCTTTTTTCTATTGTCTTAACATAAGATCCGGTAGGGCAAATTCCGCAGAGGGTTCATATTAGACAGATAGTCAAGTAGCTTGAATTCCCCAACATCTGGTATCATAGCCCTTGTTCAGATATGTATGTGTAAGAAATGGGAGAAGAAAGCAAATCTAAAATTGAGAAGTTTGACTAGTCAAACATTACTTACTAAAAGTCACAGATGGAGGACTATCTGTACCAGAAAGACCTTTACCGTTTACTGATGGGTAAAAGTAAAAGGATAAAAGAATGAAGAATCCAACGAGGACTGGAAAATATTGGATCGAAAAGCCCTAGGGCAGGTCCGATTGGCCCTCGCAAAATCTGTAGCACATAATATATTAAAGGAGAAGACGACAGTGGAGCTTATGGAAGCGCTCCCAACGATGTATGAGTAACTGTTAGCTGCAAATAAGCTGCATCTCGTCAAAAAGCTATTCAACCTCAAGATGACAAAAGGATGTTCCTTCACGATGCATCTCAATGAGTTCAATACGATTATTGATCAACTTATCTCAGTAGACATCAGGTTTGATGATGAAGTATAGGCCCTATTAATACTATTACGGTTGCCGAATAGTTAGGCAGGTTGCGTGACCGTAATTAGCAATTTGGTGGGAAAGAAGAAATTAAAGCTGAATTAGGTGGTAGCTATGGTTCTATCCGAGGAGGTTAGAAAAAAATCAAATGAATCAGAAGGTTCAGGTTCAGCCCTAAGTCTCGAGCAGAGAGGCAGAAGCCATAATAGGGAACCAAAATAGGAATCGATCGAAGTCGAAGAAGAAGAAGAGGTCAAACTCAAAGGTGAGACCTATTAAAGGGAAATGTTGGAACTACGGCTAAGAGGGCCACATGTCTTCTACCTGTAAAACACCAAAGAAGGACAAAAATGAGTAGGAGGCTCATATTGTGCAAGATGCATTAATTCTCACTATGGATAGCGATTCCGATTCACGGGTCATTGATTCAAGAGCCTCTTTCCACGTCACTGCTAATAGGATGCTCTTTCAGAACTATGTAGCAGGAGACTTTGGGAAAATATACTTGGGGATAATGAACCCTATAGTATCATTGGAAGAGGTGATGTGCAAATATAGTTGAATTGCTCCAAGTGGTCTCTGAAGAATGTCAGACACGTACTGAAGCTGAAGAGGAATCTTATTTCAGTTGGCCAGCTTGGAGGAGAAGGTTATGTTATAACATTCACTGAAGATTCATGGAAAATCTTAATGCTACAATGGTGGTTGCCCGTGGCAATAAGACCAGTACTCTCTACTTAACTTCACATGCGAGTGACACCCTCGCAATTATAGTAAGCAAGGAGAGTGCAGATCTGTAGCACAATAGGCTGGGACACATGAGTGAGAAGGGTATGAAGATTCTACACTTAGAAGGGAAGCTAACCAGCATCGATTCAGTGAAAGTTGGTGTTTGTGACGACTGCATCTTTAGAAAGTAGAAGAGAGTTAGTTTTCTAAAGGGTAGAAGACCACCTAAAGCGCACAAGCTAGAGCTTGTTCATACAGATGTATGGAATCCAGCTAGCGTGTCTTCTCTTGCCGATTCAGCGTACTACGTCACCTTTATCGATGATCACTCGAGGAATGTGCGGGTATACTTCATGAAGCACAAGTCAGAGGTGTTTACCATCTTCAAGAAGTGAAAATCCATGGCGGAGAATGAGATAGATCTGAAAGTGAAGTGTCTGAGATTAGACAATGGTGGAGAATATGAACTGGAGGAGTATAAGAAGCTCTGTGCTCTGAACGCGATTCGTTTGGAGAGGACTACTCTAGGGACGCCGCAACAGAACGACGTAGTAGAAAGAATGAACAGAACGCTGAGAGAACGTGTGAGGAGCATGTGTCTACATGTAGGTCTATCATAAACTTTTTGGGTGGATACGGTGCATACAGTAGCGTACCTGATTAATCATTGGGCAATCAGTTCCATTGAACTTTGGGATTCCGAAAGAGGTTTGGAGTGGTAAGAAGGTTAATCTCTCATACTTGAGAGTCTTTGGTTGTGTGGCGTATGTCCACATCAGTGATCATGACAGAGACAAACTAGAAGCTAAGTCACAGAAGTGTACATTCATTGGGTACGGCATTGATGAGTTCGGGTATCATCTTTGGGATGAGAAGAACGAAAAAATTATTAGAAGCCGAGACATCATATTCAATGGGAAGTGATGTACAAGGATAGGGACAATGCCAAGGCTAACCAAAGCAGTGGGAGAAGCACTACAGATGCGGATGCATCCGAGTACATGAATTTGGAAGAACTTCCATATTGGGGAGACAATGTTAATTCTGACCGAAGAACGAAGGAGACTCCAGGTGCAGAACCGACTAACCAGGGCGATGAGCTTAGGAGGTCATCCAGGGTACCCAAACCGAATCCCAAGTATCGCTCAACACTAGACTACCTACTTTTGACAGATAGCAGAGAACCAGAATGCTATGAGGAGACTATGTAAGTGAGCGAATCTCAGCAATGGGAGCATGCAATACAAGAAGAGATAGATTCTCTCCACTCGAACGAGACATGAGAGTTAGTGTAATGACCGTAAATTTTTAATACTGGTTTAAATAATTTTCTAGTATTTAAACATTAAATATTATTTTTCTAAAAGAGTATTTGTATTTTTCCCAATTTCTCTAGAATTTTCTATGATTTAAAAATATGGTATTATATTATTTTAATGGTTTTGCTAATTATAAATTTAATTATTTTGGTGAAACTTTTTAAATTAATAGTTAATTATTCATTATTGTTATTGTTATTATTATTTTGACTATAAAATTTTAATATTTATTTGAATAAATTTTTGATATTTTAATTATTATTTTTAGGGGTACTTTCCCTGTGTTTTCCCTCTCATCTGTAAATCACTCTGTCTCTCCCTCTCTTCATCTCTCTCTCCCCTACCCCATATTCCCTAAAACCCTCTCCAATTCACGCAACTCCCAAGCTCGTGCTTCCCCCACTCCTCCTCAAAATTCCCCACGCTCAGATCTCTCTCTCTCACTCTCATTTTTCTCTCCCTCTCTCTCCTCATCTTCATTTCACCCCCGAGCTCCGCCCCCTTCAACCGCAGATCGCCTCCTCCGCCCCCATCTCACTTCAGCTCGCCGCCCTTAGCCCAGTTCCGAGCACCGCCCGCCGCTCAACCTCGTCACCGCACCACCACGCTACTCCCATCTCGTCGTGGCCACCGCCGCTTGAGACCCCACCGCCGCCAGCCTCCGCCTTCGCACCCTCGTCCTCAACCAGCCCCCTCACGCCATCGTCTCCCCACCCTCGGCTGCACCGAACACTACCGCTACCAGCCCCCTCAACCTACAGCCAAGTCGTCGCTGCCCCATCTCAGTGCCACCTTGTCCCCAACTCCTCCACTCGAGTCCGACGCCCCACCAGCGCAACCTCTTCTCCGCCTAGCTGCCCGCACTCTGAGCTAGCCCCACGCGCTAATAGCCAGCTCCACCCGACGCCAACCGATGAGCCACGCTCCTCTCCCCGTGTCCGTAGATCCGCCATACCTCCCCTGAGCATCGCCGCCTCACCCTTTGAAACTCTCTGACCACCGCTCACCCCTCCTCAGCCCGAGCTCCACCCCAAGCCAAGCCCCGCTGCCCAGATCCACACCACCTTCGCCACCACCGCTCCACTACCTCTCATCTGCATCGACCCCCACTCAAACCCACTCGCCCGCAGCCCCGATGGCTCCAGCAGCCCTCCTTCACAGCCCGCATCGCTACCTTCAGCCCTTGCAGCAGCTCCCTCTGACCTCCAGCTGCGTTTCCCAAGCCGTCGCCCCTCAACCAAGATCTGCCTAGTTCATCGCCGCACCGAGCCACCTCCTCGCTATCCTTCATACTTGCCGAACACCCTCTGCCCCCTCCACGAGATCCCCGTTGACGTCGCCATTCAGATCCGTCGCCCTTCAGCGCCGACGCATCGCACCGACAACGTCGATTTGTTCGACACAACCCGAGGCAAGATACCGTTCCTCTTGACTCATTATTTTATATTTATATCTATCATTAATTAGTTACATAGATTAGATTGTGAATTGTTATTAACTGCGTGGGCTTGTTGATGATCATATTGATATTGATGTTAGATAAGTAATTTAAAGAAATAAGTATTTTGTGTAAAAGTGGTTATTTGAGATGTTTTTAAAAGAAAGAATATATTTAAAGATTATTTTAGAATTATTATGATGAGAAAAGGATTAATTAGAAAAAATGGGTTGGTTTTGAATAATTATTAGAATAGATAATTTTAAAGTATTTATTTCGAAAAATGGGTCATCTTGAGTTGTTAAGTTATTTCCGTCAAAAGAATTATATTTTAAAATTATGATGTTTTAAAAGAATTTATTTTGTGAAAGGAATCATTTTAGGAAGACTATAATAATTTAAAATAAATTATTATTGAAAAAGATTATTTTTTTCTAAATTACATAGTTGGTTGTTCATAAATTTATGACTCTT
>BQKN01064246.1:625980-637279 GCA_022839385.1 Asparagus kiusianus
GTTGTTCATAAATTTATGACTCTTAATTTTGATTACCTGATTTGCCAAGATATTATTGTACATGATCAGTTGTTTTGTTATTATTTGCTGTGATTGAGACCCATTAGTAGTTCATGACTTAGTGGCCTCGTGCGTTATGAACAGACTTAGTGACATGTGTGAGTGAGTTGACTAAGTTAGGTGGTGAACCCGAGTTTCAATGAGGATTATGGTTGACCTAAAAAAGCGAGAAGAGTTGGGATGGGAAAGTCAGTGTTCATGTGATCGGATAGGACTGTTGATGTATCTTCCAGGCTCGCGCCAGTGAATTCATGTAGTCACTGGGGTTGGTTTGTTGGGCTAAAGTGAATTCGCGTAGTCACTTTAGTCAGTGAATTTGAGTTGTCACTCGGGTTCTGCTTGAGTTCGGACCAGGCCGAAATCGGATTGCGTGTAGTCCTCTAGGTCGCATGTGTAGCGGGATTGGATGCACGTAGAGGATTTGTAAACAGACAGTTATTCGGTAATATGAATATTGACTCTGTGTGAGATGTGACCAGTGACCTGTTATGGAATGGTTAGTTACATAACCTCGTTATTTAGATGATTTTTGGATTCTTGTGAGTTGTTGGCCAGTTGTGTTTCTTTTCATATATAGATCGGGATTAATATTTAATTATCTATAATTCGAGACATAAGGTATATACATGAGGGTTTCCTTGTTTGTATTATTTCGCTCGACGTACTACGTCTCGAGTTGTAGATTTTTAAGTATTAATTTTATCTAGTTGTATGACCTTGTGACTTGGATGATTACATTGATCGCTAGCTGCATGATCGACTTATTACTTGATTGATTTCGTTGGATTTCTCGTTGCACGTTGTTTTATCAATTCTATTATCGTATCATTTTTCGCTTTGGTTTTCATTGTTCTATTTGTTTGTGGGGTCTTGCCGTATGCCATACAGGCTGACATACACCTGTTTTCTCTGGTGTACGTCAGACTTAGAGAAAGAACAGGTCTAAGTAGGAGATCGCCAGGAGCCAGAGGATTCTCAGCAGGAGTGCTTTGCAGATCGAGCAGAAAAAGCCGAAGATTAGTTATCCCCTCTAGGTGTTCGATGGTCTTAGCTTACTTTTGTAGTATTTCCTTTTCCGTTTGATCATTGTATATTATATTCTTGCTATAAGAGATCGGGGACCTGTGACTTCGCATTGTATTTATTTCTTGATGCTTAGTGTATTAGGTTGAGGAGAAATGGTTATTTCATTTATTCTCCTTAATCTAATACGTCGTGGGCTATCTCGCGTCCCGTTCCCCGAGTATTTCTGGAATCGGGGCGTGACAGGTTTTTTGGTAGCCCATGCAGGTCACGGTCCCGATCATGGTCCCGGTCACTGTCCCGAGTCCTACCAGTGAGAATATATTGGATAATTTAGACACATATCATATTTCATCCGTAAGACTATAGTTAACCCTTATCCTATTTTCCTGATAGATTTCGTTTCATCCCTATCTTATCATTCTTTGACTCCTGAGCTTCCTACTTTTCTTGTTTCGCCACTCCGTGACTACACGCTCTCTTCCTATAACTCATCTATCCTCGTACCGGTCGTTATTATATAAGTTATTATTTTTTACAACTATATTTTCTTTGATTTGACTTATATATCGTTGAATGTATTGATTTTTGTATTATTTATTACATTATTTTATGTATCATATACAGTGTTATATTGTGTGTTTTCATTAAAAATGTATATCATTACTTATACATTTTCAATTGTTCAAATCATGTCATTGAATTCCACATATACATTGCATATCATATCTGATATTTAGATTATTTTATTGTGTTTAATTATACCTTTGCATATCTACATTATGTATGTGTGTTTTTTCTGTCATACCATCTATTGTTTACTTATATTTTACATTATTGTATATTATTCATATTTTAGTGATATACTTTAATAAGTTCATGATTTTAATATCCTACATATACATTCTCATTCTTTATTCTCAACTCACAACATTTTCAGTACATAATTATCTTATCAGTCAGTTTTGTCTTATTAGATTGTTTTAGTACGTTTACAATTGGTTTCGTTATTTCTAAGAGCGATGTATTTCTATTTTGATATTCAGGCATTATTTATATTGTTAAGTTTAGAGTTGAATTACTAATTATATAGTTATTTTGTTATATTAGTTAATATTTTTTTTAACTAATATAAAGATAATTCTAAATAGCGTTTGTGAGTATGTATAGTATTTATTCATGTGTTGTTTATAGTGTATTTACATATTTGTTGTTTGTTTGCTTCGTTTTCGATATGTATTGTTTTGTCATTGTAACAATATACATTGTATACGCATGTTATTTTTAGTATTTATCTTATAGTGTTTTAGATTTTATGTCCTTTTATTATGTTATTGGTTATTGTTCATTCTCTATTCATTATTTCATTTACTTTGTGTTGTGTTTTACTTTTCATTCTTTTATACTTACTATTCTCTTTTTCATTATAGTGTGTTCACGTTATTATTATATTTACGATATATGTATATTTTATTGATTTATAGTCATTTATCATTCTAGTATTAACTTTGTCTAATCGTGTTCCGTTTCATATATTATCAGTGTTTATGTTCACATGTTCATCAATCATTCACGGTATGCTTATCTGCAATGTATCGGTGTTTTTATTAAACGAATTTATGCCCTTCTTATATTTTTACATTTGTTTATAAATCTATTTGATCTTCCATAGTTTATGTTTTATGTATTATACATCTTTATTATGTATATTTATGTTGAATGTATTTATATGATTTTTGACTACTTTGAACTTTTTAACATAATTATAATTTCTTATTTTCGATACTTGTGCCTTATATGTCTTATTTGGTTGAATGCGATTTACTAATTGCATTCATGTGTTTTGTTTGTAACTATACTTTTGTATATCTTGAATGTTTATTCTACTAACTGATTGTATGATATTTCTATTGAAATTTGATATATTACTATTATTATTTTCATATCTTTTATGTTGTACATTATGTTTATCTAAACTATATATACGTTTGATTCTTTGCTATTTTGTTTTGCTTACATAATCTTCAAATGTTTCTTTTACTTTTGCTTGTCTATGATTTATCTGCTATTTGCATTGCGTTTTTATGTTTTTGTGTTTTATCATGTTTGTCATCTAAATTTTGTATGAGTGAATTATATTTTGTAGAGATGTTTTGTCTTTTATCTTCCTTATGCTCTTCTTTATTATTTATATTGTTGAGTTGATATACTTTATCATATATTCTAGTGATTGACAAGTGTTTGAGTTATGTATTTATATTTCATATAATATTTTTTATGCTATATATTTGTTATATTTTACCAATTATGTGCTATTGATTATATTTTAACACTGTGATGTGTCGTCTTATGATACTATATCAATAATATCGTGTTGATATTATATTTTTCTATAATTGAATATTTATTGTTGACTTCTTGCTATTAAACTATGTTGACTGATACTTATATTTTTGCCTATGCGTAGATATTGCGTTATATTATAATTTGATATGTATTAACTATTTATTTACAATATACATGTTTCTGTGCAATCTCTTTCAATTATGTGTTCACTCTCTTTATGTTATGCTTATTTCATTCTTATTATTTATACTACGTATCAGAATTTCTTATGACCTTGATTTGATTTATATATATTTGCATTGACTATTCACTTTTAATTCGTTTGAACTATTCTCTATTGTGTCTTGTATAACTTATAATATACACATCCATTTTCTCATTCAACATTTGCTCACACATTTGTCATAACGTGCTATGACCTTATTTCCATATTTCTATCCTTGGGTTCTTTGTGCATCACTCGCATTTTGAATTCTGAGGACGGAATTTGTTTTAAGGGGGTAGGATGTAATGACCGTAAATTTTTAATACCGGTTTAAATAATTTTTTGGTATTTAAACATTAAATATTATTTTTTAAAAGAGTGTTTGTATTTTTCCCAATTTCTCTAGAATTTTCTACGATTTAAAAATACGGTATTATATTATTTTAATGGTTTTGCTAATTATAAATTTAATTGTTTCGGTAAAACTTTTTAAATTAATAGTTAATTATTCATTATTGTTATTGTTATTATTATTTTGAATATATATTTTTAATATTTATTTGAATAAATTTTCTGATGTTTTAATTATTATTTTTAGGGGTACTTTCCCTGCGTTTTCCCTCTCATCTGTAAATCACTCTGTCTCTCTCTCTCTCTTCATCTCTCTCTCTCCCCTACCCCACTTTCCCTAAAACCCTCCCCAATTCACGCAACTCCCAAGCTCGTGCTTCCCCCACTCCTCCTCAAAATTCCCCATGCTCAGATCTCTCTCTCTCACTCTCATTTTTCTCTCCCTCTCTCATCAGCTCTCCCTCTCTCTCCTCCTCTTCATTTCATCCCCGAGCTCCGCCCCCTTCAACCGCAGCTCGCCTCCTTCGCCCCCATCTCTCTTCAGCTCGCCGCCCTCAGTCCAGCTTCGAGCACCGCCCGTCGCTCAACCTCCTCACCGCACCACCACGCCGCTCCCATCTCATCGTGGCCACCGCCGCCTGAGACCCCACCGCCGCCAGCCTCAGCCTTCGCACCCTCGTCCTTAACTAGCCCCCTCACGCCCCCATCTCCCCACCCTCGGCCGCACCGAACACCGCTGCCACCAGCCCTCTTAACCCACAGCTAAGCTCGTCGCTGCCCCATCTCAGTGCCGCCTCGTCCCCAACTCCTCCGCTCGAGTTCGACGCCCCACCAGCGCAACCTCTTCTCCGCCCAACTCCTCGCGCTCTGAGCTCGCCCCACGCGCCGACAGCCAGCTCCACCCGACGCTGACCGACGAGCCACGCTCCTCTCCCCGTGTTCGTCAGATCTGCCATACCTCCCCTGAGCGTCGCCGCCTCCCCCTCTGAAACCCTCCGACCACCGCTCACCCCTCCTCAGCACGAGCTCCACCCCAAGCCAAGCCCCACTGCCCAGATCCACACCGCCTTCGCCACCACCGCTCTACCACCTCTCATCCGCGTCGACCCCCGCTCAAACCCACTCGCCCGCAGCCCCGACGGCTCTAGCAGCCCTCCTCCGCAACCCACGTCGCTGCCTTCAGCCCCTACAGCAGCTCCCTCCGACCTCAAACTGTGTTTCCTAAGCCATCGCCCCTCAACCGAGATCTGCCTAGTTCGTCACCACACCGAGCCACCTCCCCGCTATCCTTCATACTTGCCGAACACCCTCTGCCCCCTCCACGAGATCCACATTGACGTCGCCGTTCAGATCCGTCGCCCTTCAGCGCCGACGCGTCGCACCGACAACGTCGATTTGTTCGACACAACCCGAGGCAAGATCCCGCTCCTCTTGACTCATTATTTCATATTTATATTTGTCATTAATTAGTTGTACAGATTAGATTGTGAATTGTTATTAACTGCGTAGGCTTGTTGATGATCATATTGATAATGATGTTAGATAAGTAATTTAAAGAAATAAGTATTTTGTGTAAAAGTGGTTATTTGAGATGTTTTTAAAAGAAAGAATATATTTAAAGATTATTTTAGAATTATTATGATGAGAAAAGGATTAATTAGAAAAAATGGGTTGGTTTTGAATAATTATTAGAATATATAACTTTAAAGTATTTATATCGGAAAAGGGGTCATCTTGAGTTGTAAAGTTATTTCCGTCAAAAGAATTATATTTGAAATTATGATGTTTTAAAAGAATTTATTTTGTGAAAGGAATCATTTTAGGAAGACTATAATAATTTAAAATAAATTATTTTTGAAAAAGATTATTTTTTTCTAAATTACATAGTTGGTTGTTCAGAAATTTATGACTCTTAATTTCGATTACCTGATTTTCCATGATATTATTATACATGATCAGTTGTTTTGTTATTATTTGCTGTGATTGAGAACCATTAGTAGTTCATGACTTAGTGGCCTCGTGCGTGATGAACAGACTTAGTGACACGTGTGAGTGAGTTGATTGAGTTAGGTGGTGAACCCGAGTTTCAATGAGGATTATGGTTGACCTAGAAAAACAAGAAGAGTTAGGATGGGGAAGTTAGTGTTCATGTGATCGGATAGGACTGTTGATGTATCTTCCAGGCTCGCGCCAGTGAATTCATGTAGTCACTGGGGTTGGTTTGTTGGGCTAAAGTGAATTCGTGTAGTCACTTTAGTCAGTGAATTTGTTTAGTCACCTGAGTTCTGCTTGAGTTCGGACCAGGCCAAAATCAGATTGCGTGCAGTCCTCTAGGCCGCATGTGTAGCGGGATTGGATGCACGTAGAGGATTTGTGAACAGTCAGTTATCCGGTAATATGAATGTTGACTCTGTGTGAGATGTGACCAGCGACCTGTTATGGAATGGTTAGTTACATGACCTCGTTATTTAGATGATTTTTGGATTCTTGTGAGTTGTAGGCCAGTTGTGTTTCTTTTCATATATAGATCGGGATTAATATTTAATTATCTATAATTCGAGACATATAGTATATACATGAGAGTTTCCTTGTTTGGATTATTTCGATCGACGTACTATGTCTCGAGTTTTAGATTTTTAAGTATTAATTCCATCTAGTTGTATGGCCTTGTGACTTGGATGATTACACTGATCGCTAGCTGCATGATCGACTTGTTACTTGATTGATTTCGTTGGATTTCTCGTTGCACGTTCTTTTATCAATTCTGTTATCGTATCGTTTTTCGCTTTGGTTTTCGTTGTTCTATTTGTTTGTAGGGTCTTGCCGTGGTCTTGCCGTGTGCCATACACACTGACGTACACCTATTTTCTCTGGTGTACGTCAGACTTAGAGAAAGGACCGGTCCAGGTCGGAGATCACCAGGAGCCAGAGGATTCTCAGCAGGAGTGCTTTGCAGATCAAGCAGAAGAAGCCGAATATTAGTTATCCCCTCTAGGTGTTCGATGGTCTTAGCATACTTTTGTAGCATTTCCTTTTCCATTTGATCATTGTATATTATATTCTTGTTATTTGAGATCGGGGACCTGTAACTTCGCATTGTATTTTTTCCTTGACGCTTAGCATATTAGGTTGAGGAGAAATAGTTATTTTATTTATTCTCCTTAATGTAATACGTTGCGGGCTTTCTCGCGTCTTGTTTCCCGAGTATTTCGGGAAGCGGGGCGTGACAGTTAGCCCAGCTACCTACACAGAAGAAAACTTTACATAAGAAGTAGGTCTATTGGATCAAGCAGGAAAGTGATGGAATGAAGAGATACAAGGACAGATTAGTCGTGAAGGGTTCCAATAACGGAAAAGAGTGGATTATACAGAGATATTTTTTCCTGTTATGAAGCTCACAACCATCAGGGTGGTGTTGAGCTTGGTAGCTACTGAAAATCTCTACTTTGAAAAGTTAGATATGAAGACTGCTTTTCTTCACGGCGACTTGGATGAAAAAATCTACATGAAGCAACCTGTTGGTTTCATTGAGGAAGGAAAGAAAAAGATGGTGTGTAGGCTCAAGAAGAGATTATACGGATTAAAACTGGCCATAAGACAGTAGTATAAGAAGTTCGATAACTTCATGCAGAACAATGGCTATGGCAAATGCAATTCAGATCATTGCAGTTACTTCAAGAGATTCGAGTCTAGCTATATCATGTTATTATTACATGTTGGTGACATGTTAGTTGTAGAACCGTGTTTATAAGAGATAAACAAGCTAAAGAAGCAGTTAGCAAAGGTGTTTTCCATGAAGGATCTGGAAGCAGCAAAGCAGGTTCTTGGGATGTGGATCAACCAAGATGCGGCTGAGGGAATGCTAAAGTTGAGTCAATCTGAATACATTGAGAAAGTACTTCAGAGATTCAACATGCAGAATGCTAAGATCGTTAGCACGCCTCTTGGGGGCCAGTTCAAGTTATCTGGAGAACAATCACTCAATACTAATGCAGAGAAGGAGCACATGAGAAAGGTGCCTTATTCATCAGCCATTGATAGTCTGATGTACGTAATGGTTTGCACGAGGCCGGATATTGCCCATGCAGTGGGAGTTGTGAGCAGGTTTAAAAGCAACCTAGAGAAGCAGCATTGGGAAGCCGTGAAGTGGATATTACGATATCTGAGAGAGACTACGAATATACCACTGTGTTTCGGAAGAAAGGAGTTGGTACTGTAAGGATACGTAGATGCAGATTTCATCGGTGAACATGATACAAGATGAAGCACTACAGAGTATATTTATACCTTAGGGTCGACAACAGTAAGTTGGGTCTCACATTTACAGAAGGTTGTGACATTGTCCACAACTGTGCCAGAGTATGTCGTAGTGACAGAGGCGAGCAAGGAAATGATTTGGTTAACCGGGTACCTGGAAGAGTTGGGTCTGAAGCGGGGGAATGAAATTCTTTATTGTGATAGCCAGAGTTCTATACACCTTACCAAGAACCCAGTATTTCATGCCAAAACAAAGCACATCAAGTTACGTTATAACTTCATACGCTCAATGATTGAGGACGTGAAGTTACAGTTGGAGAAGGTTTTGGAGAGCCAAAATCCTGCAGATATGTTGACTAAGATAGTCACTATTCAGAAACTGGAGTTGTGCGTAATTTTAGTTGGCCTTCATGCATAAGAGATGAGGGCAGAGCCATACAATGAGAAGATGCTTGTTAAGA
Source organism: Asparagus kiusianus (assembly GCA_022839385.1). Taxonomy (NCBI): domain Eukaryota; kingdom Viridiplantae; phylum Streptophyta; class Magnoliopsida; order Asparagales; family Asparagaceae; genus Asparagus; species Asparagus kiusianus. The sequence continues at coordinate 634,684 of BQKN01064246.1, forward strand.
GAGAGCTTGTTGATGACGGTTTGATCTCCAAGTGGGAGATTGTTGAAAAATGGGTGTAGACCCAAACCTGTCAGCAACTTCAGGCAAGGTCCAGTTGACGGTAAGATTCAAACGAGGTGACCCCACAACTCAAGCGAGGTCGAGTGTGTGCTGCAGACGAGGTCCAGTCGACGGCGAGCTCGAGCGAGGGCTTCTGGCGAGGTCCTCTTACAGGCGAGGTCGATCGAGGGCTTCATGCGAGGTCCTCTTGCAGGCGAGGTCGAGCTCATGACGAGGGCGAGGTCGTGGCGGCTTGTCAGGCAAGCTTGAGCGCACATCCCTCGCAGGCGAGGTCAAGATCCAGCTCACGACAGCCTGGATCCAGCTCTGGCTAGGGTTTCCCTATAAAAGGGAAACCTAGAGCCCCCCCTGTCCGCCGTTTCTCCTTATCTCTCTCATCCCGATCTCCAGACCCAGCGGGGCGGCGTGTTTTCTTCCTCTCCCTCTCTCTGCTCTCTTTCTTCCTCCAACGCTCAAGATTTAAGAAGGGGGTGAAGTTGGGAATTAAGAGGGGGAAATTAAGAAGGGGATTTAAGAGAATTCGTGTAGCGATTTGTTGATTTGAGAGGAGATTTTACACGCTGTAAAATCTCTCGCCTATATTTAGAAGAACAAATAGTTTTGTGTTGCTTCTTTTTGAGAGATCTCAAGTTTGAAATCTGCTCTTTGCAAGCTTTGTAATCTTCTTTGATATAAAGAAAATTATTTGTGTGGCTCTCGAGGACGTAGAAAAGTTGCCGAACCTCGTTAAAACTTGGTGTTCTCATTTTCTTATAATTTTTTATTTGCTGTGATTTCTTCTTTCTATTATCTTAACACAAGATCCGATCGGACAAATTCTACAGAGGGTTCATATTTAATAGGTGGTCTGAATAGCTTGAATTCCCCAACAGCCTTTACAAGAAGCTTCCCCATTAAAAATAGTTCATCATTTGACCTGTAAAAAAGACATTTGGATAATGCAAGATGTGCTTGTAGTTGACTTTAGCTACCCATCTTAGCGCCGTAGTCAACCAGGGATTCAAATAAACGAATCTGCTCTTCCAAAAAATTCTACAACAGGTAAACTATTTTATATGGATTTCATGGAAAAAAGAATGAAGTTCACTTTAGTATGCGTTATTATAAGTACCTACTCCTGATGCTGACACCAAGTAGGCCTACTTTTATACTTACAAGTTTCCCACAAAAAATGAAAGGGTCATATTAGTTATTTTGGAACTTTTGAGACAGGTTAGTCTACAATATATTTCCTTACCTAGACTTAAACTATATTCAACACTTAACTAACATAGTAAAAGAATTTTTGTTATGTACTGAATATAAAATTTTGTAGGCTCACCTTCCAATCAACCAAACAATGAGGTGCATAATGAACCTTCTGCATCAATGTGTCTTCCTACAAGTCAATTATTCCGTGGCCAGGTTGTCAAAAAAAAAAGAAAAAAAAGAAAGGGGACTCGTACGGACTGCCTTAAAACTATTCCCGTGAACGAGGAAATTCTTCCTAAACCAAAATTCTCTGCACATTGTGGAGCTAAAAAGTTCTATCGAGAATCTAAGGGATTCTGCAGTTCAGAAGGCCAAGTTATACTAGCTATAAACGAAGTTCCTAATGAATTATATGAATTATGCACCTCAAATACGAATAATTCTGAACTATTTCTCAAATACGGCCGAACCTATAATAATTCATTTGCTTTTACATCAGGTTTATCATTATATTTATGACCTACTGGCTACTGCAATCCAATAAACGCCTTTCTTACCTACAATTATATTTCTATGATACTGAGCATGAAATTGATCCAAATGAACAACTGCAAGCATTTGAATTCTAAAATTGTACTTAAAATTATTCAAATTCTTAAAGTAAATCTTTATGCTATTCAAATTCTAAACTGTTCACAGTGAAGTCATGCTACAACTTTCTCAACCTTGGCGGAACCAAATTTCATCTATTCAACTTCATATGGAAATTTCCTATCCCTCATAAGATAAAAATTTTCTTCTGGATCCTCAGTCAGCAGAAACTTCACACAAGGGATGTCTTATCCAAAAAGGGGTGGATTGGAGATATCATCTGTCCCCTATGCAATATGTCCAATGAGTCTCATGATCATATCTTCATTCATTGCCAAGTTACTAGAGAGGTTTGGTCACTGATCACTCTGTTCCATACCTCAGATAAGTGGCCTAACAACATGTATTCCCTTCTCTCTGGGTCTCTTGATAAATCTATAGACCATCGACTAAGGATATTATGGAGAGTTATCCTCCCAGGCTGCTGTTGGAGAATATGGTTTAGCAGGAACAATCTTATATTCAATGGTGTCTCTGTGATGACGCGTTTTTTTGTTTAACATGTGGGGGCCACATTTGTTCAGCGGAAATGATGTTCCGCGTGAAAGGCCAAGAGTGGGGGCCACGTGGTTTTGTTTTGTTCAGCAACATCATGCGGTCACGCGGTTTTGTTCCGCTATATATTCCTCGTTTCTAGGTTTTTGGGAGGTGTGCGAAGGAGCAAGTGCAGGATCCTTTTTTATTTCGGCGGCTT
>BQKN01064247.1:0-25159 GCA_022839385.1 Asparagus kiusianus
ATTGCATGACTCACTAGATTAATCATTGATATTTGATGATTCATTGCGTGACTCATAGGATGAGTCATTCATGTCATGAACACATTCCACTCTATCAATATGAGCTCTTTTTCTTATGGAAAGACTAATGAAAAATTGGCTAAGTGGTTTTTTCCATAAGAGAATAAAAGAGAGCACTCCTCTTACTAAACTTTAGCTATCTTTGAGCAAGAGGAAGTAGTAGGATTTTAAGAACCCCGGGGTAGATATCTTGCCTTGTGTCTCAAGAAGACTCCGATTTTATCAAGCCCACTTGAAGATTTGGAGATCCACTACGAGGAGATTTTCTACTACAAGGAGCAAGAGCTAAGGGTTGTTCGATCTTCCATCGAATCACGCATCGAAAGTATGACTTTCTAACTCTTGAATGCTCCCTTTAATATAGGGATTATGTTAGATATAATTAGGATGGTACTATTATGTATTTCATGCTCTCTACATGCATAGCATAATTATACATATAGTCTTCCGTTGCGTATTTTGCATGTATTTAGCATGATTTTCTTTCACAACCTCCGTGAACATATCGTTTGTTTGTGATTGTATTGGCGCACTTATTTTTATGTTCATATCTTATATCGCCTTTGTATATTGCTTGTTGTTTATATTACCCGCTATCTAGTTTAGATTGTTTACCTTTGTGTTACTTTTATATACTTGTACATATATTTGTAATATATCATTCTTGCTAGGATATATTTGTTAATAAGTTTTTAATTAGCATAAATCGGATTAGATTAGCATAAACTCTATTCACCCCGCTCTAGGGTTCTTTCCTAGTGACATTAGGGTGTTTTCATTCTTATCTTTAGAAACGATTCTCTGGAGCTATAAATACTTTCCTACACCCTTGTGCACGAAAGAGAGCAATTTGGCAGCAGAGAATTGGTATTTTGGTGAACTTTGGAGCGAGTCTTGCATCGTTTTCAAGGAATCCTCAAAGTCTTTGGTGTTTATTCTAGATCTAAATTTTTACTTGTTCTTGAGAAGAGTGTTTATCTCACATTATTGAGATATCCACTTCTGTCCTTGTTTCTAAAACAAAACATCGACTCTAAACTTTCTTCAGATCAATCTAGATCTATGACTCGGTCGTCTACGGACTAACGTGTCCCCGGCACAGGCAAATATTCCACGCAAGCAGTAACCGATAAACGATCTTGCGTGTGTTTCTAGGAGATCCCATTTGTTTATTTTCATCGTAACGAGAGATCTTATAAAAAGACTAACTCTCCGGAATCTGTAATTGATAAACAATTATAATGGATTCAGCAATGAAAAAGATTTTCGATGTAAACATACTGGCAACCACAGTAGGAGTCAACGGTCTTGCTGCTGAGACTGGAGTGTCGTAACCGATCAAGATCTCGGTTGACTCCATGGTCGAATACGAGTTTGATCTAGCAAAGCTCAAGGAGTACCTATCATCCTCCTCCTCAAGATCTTCCTCACCTCGCAAATGCAGGAAGATTTTATCTTCATAAAAGGCCTTTTGGTCTTCAACTCTAATGTAGGCTACGGGTGATGACTCTCGCCTAACCATTGTCGAGGATTCCCCTCGTGATGATGTTCCGACGATCGACCATGCTAGAACCTCTACTCATAATGATTCCTCTATAGTTAAGGAATTATTAAATGAAAGTTCGCCGACTCTAGAAGAGGGCTCATCAGAGACAATACCAACGCCGCGCTCGCCAGCTCATTAAGGCTTTGGAGCAGACCGATGAAGTTCGCTACAATGCTGATCTAGAGTTAAAGAGGTGTCAAGTGATCCAGTCACCTCAACAAAAAGTTACTGACTTCTCGTCCAAGCCATCGACTGATGGATGGGTCCATGTCAAAGAACTCGTTCAACTCTCAAGGAATGCATTCAAAAGCACCATGCAAATGCCACTCACTCTCGTGTCCATGTACAAAAGACACAAGAAATGGAGAAGGAAAAGGCGGCCAAAGAACCATTAAAATCCTACAAAGTTTGGATTCCAAAGTCTAAATTTGCGTGAAAATCAGGTTCGGAGATAACAGCAACTGCTTCCTTCAACCGAGACACCAAACAGTGTCTCACCCAAAGGAGCCTTGGCTGAGGCACCAGATAGTGTCTCACCCAAAGGAGCTTTGGCCGAGACACCAGAAAGTGTCTCGCCTAAAGCCGAGCCCCCACAGTTGTTCCTTCACCTCCATCAACGTCCGTTCCTCGTTCATCTGCTGTAATTATATCTGCTACACCACTAGTAAAACCTTAGGTTAATCCTGACCTATCAAGTCCAAAATCACAATGGCGGATCATCTTGGTCCTTTGTACGAGGATCGATGCAAAGCTTTGTTCGAAAAACACTTGAGTTCGGTGAACAAATCCCAAGTGACACTTCAGGTTGGGGGTTGTACGCGTCCTCCCATCAAGTCAATGTCATCCTTTATTGGAAAAGCTCCTGTAACCACCAGCTTGGGGGTGTGAGTTGAAGCCCAGGCGCCCGTTGAGAGTCCACACTTGGAGGGGGGGTGGATCTAAAAGTGAGACTCCTTAAAAGACAACGTCATACCTGGGGAGTCAAACCAACAGTCGATAGGTTGCTCTGGTCATTATACCGATGAGTTGTACTATCAAACTGGGAGTGCGAACAAGTCTCGTAAGAGAAGTATCTAGAAAACAAACTCTCTTTGCTTGTGCAAGAGATTTATCAGGGTACTATTATCTAAATGTAGCTGCTCTAGGACCACTCCACAAAGGGTCTCAGTATTTGAGAGACTCTCCACTGAAACACCAAGGCCCAAGCCAAGACGTTTCCACAAGAGAAGGCTCACCATCCAAGATGGTAAATTCCCAAAAATTACTATCAACATGACTGATAAAGGAAAGCGGCATTAAGCCAATTCTAACCCTGACTTTTCCCCGGGAGGAATAGTTAATCAAAGGCTGTCTCGAAGAATGTCTCAGCTCCAATTAAGGGCCACCAAATGCATAGATTATAGAAGAATGAACGAAGGGTTGTCTTCGGATGATGAATCTTCGGATACTTGCTCCGCAATCACCTTCGATGATTCAACATCTAGCATAGGGCAAGCTAAGGAGGCATTCACAAGTAAACTTGATCAGCTGGCTCAAATGCTTCAAGAAACTCTGGCTAAGCAACGAGAAGAAATCATAGCTAAAATAAAAATGGAAATTGAGTTGACTATGCAGCAAATTAGAGAATTACATGCTCAACAACCTCATCAGCAGCATAAGCTGAGTCAACAGGCTGAGTCCAGCTATTATAATACCACACCTGTTCAAACAAAAGTGGTTGACAACGACTCGGATGTGGACGAGACCATTTTTGCTGACCCTCCTCCCAACACCAATAACACTGCGGTGGTCCAGTAGAGCTTCCTCCACCTCTTCAGAATCACCCGAAGAAAGATGCAGGTGAGGATAAGAAGACGAAAGACATCGAAAGCAAAGTCAACACTTTGATGTCCTCTCAAGAGGAAAAGAAGACCGACACTCCTTGCCCATATCCAAGAGAATGTAAATCAATCCCGTATCCGGCGAAGTTCAATTTAATTAACTTCACACTGTTTGAGGGGAAAGGTTCGCCAACCCAACACTTGATCTACTTCAAGTCTTATTTGGGTATAATCTCTTGAAATGAAGCCTCGATGGTTCGTTCATTCATAGGCACACTGCGCGGGGCCGCCTTCGATTGGTACTACCGTCTGAAGCCAGGGAATATTAACAGCTGGAATGATATGAAAAGCTCATTCCTCGATAATTTCTTTGATGATAACACTGAAGTGTCAATTATGACTCTGTTGGATGAGAAATAGAAAGACAGAGAGTCAGTCAACAACTTCATCAAACGTTTTCAGAATAAGGCAATGAATTGTCGAGATCCGGTCACAGAGGAGTTCATTCTTCAAACTTGTAATAATAATCCCCCTTGGATGTCTTAGAAGTCATGGGGGTCATGCCTTCCAAAAACTAAAAAGAGTTAAAGATGCATGGGGAACAGGCCGAACGTTTCCTTAAGAGGAAGAAGCTTGAGAGAGGTCTACCAACGCCCAATCCTCCAAAGCAGAATTTTACTCCTCTGGGCAAAGGAAAGGCACCTGCAACTATCGTGGATGCTCATCAAACGTCACAATGAGAGTCACTATAGAAAACACCGGAGCAGTCATCATTTTAACTGCAACACCAAGCGCAGCAATCTTAAAAGCAATCAAAGACTTCGGAGCCCAAATTTCCTAAGGAATATTCCTTCAAAGAAGACAAAGTCCCTGCCATCTTCAACTACCTCTTAGATAATAACAAAATCAAGCTGTCGCCAATCACGAATGAAGAGGAAGCTAAGAGAACTTTGGATCCAAAGTATTACGCCTATCATAGAAGGGTTCACCATAAGGCTTGTTATGTTATCAAAGATCAAATTCAATCCTTGATCGATAATGGCATCATAACTACGAAGCCCAAGGAAAAGAAAGTGGGTGGAAACACAGTGTCCATCAGTTTCGACTCTGTCCCTCTATCGTGGTTCCAACCAGAGCTAGTGGTGAAGGTAGAGATGAAGATAGTGAATGACAACCCTCACGGACAATGCTAGAAGGGACTCGTACCGTATATGGCCCCTAACGGTGAAATTCTTTGGGTTCATCCGGACCTGCTTGAAGATGACAGAATCCTTTTCAAAGAAGAAATCTAAGAGTAAGGGCAAATCATGTTGCCCCACATCAGCAAGTCTGGAAAAAGACGATGAAGAAATCCTAACTTTGTCGCTTTTGGAAGACGAACACGAAGTCTTTGTAGTTAACGAAGAACAGGCCTTCGCTACCAGGAGTGGGAACAAATACCAATACAAGTACCCAGAGTCTTCTGACCAGAATGCTAAAACTTTGACTAAGTTGGGGGTGGTTTCAACTCCTCCCAAACTGACTGACAAGCCCCAAGAACAACCAGATGCTAATCAGAAGGGAGTGGCGACAAAACAGAAAGAGTCTCGACACAAAGAGGTTTAGATTTTGAAGCTGTCTTGTTTTAATCGACTGATTAGAAGAGATAAACTGGGTAGTTTGAATGCTCCATAGCACTTCGATGTCATGGTCCAACTAGCCAACATCCCGACAAAGATTATTCTATATGAGTTGCTGCATCTTTCTAAAGATACTAGGGAAGCTTTACAAGAAGCTTTGGCTGACTATGACGTCTTCATCACTCAGATTAAGCAAGTCCCTGCTGAGCCAGAGCCACCAGTTGAACACTACAATCTGGCAGCTAAATAATTCCCTTTCATCACCTTTACAAAGGAGGATATGTAAGTGAGGAACTCAAAGTATGATAGGCCGTTGTATTTCATTAGGTACATTGGCTCAACTACTGTCAATCGAATCTAAGTAGATACGAGTTTTGCAGTTAGCATCATGCTACTCTGGTTGATGTATCATCTCAAAATTCCTTCCAGCAAGTTGGCCTCCACGGGCACTATTATCTATGGATTCAACACTAGTGGATCAAGGCCATTGGGTAAAATCTGAGTGAAGTGTCACCTTGGAGAATTGAAGTCAGAAGTAACATGTTACGTGATAGATGCAGAGACATCTTACAACTTGCTATTGGGTCGACCTTAGATCCATAGCAACGTTATAATTCCTTCCACCCTCAATCAGTGTCTAAAGTATGTGAACACAAATAATGAGGTCAAGACGATGGTCCCAGACAAGCAACCGTTCAAGGGGTTAGAATATTATTTTATTGACTCCCTTCTATATAGTGCTTAATCCGATACTGAACCATCGGCTCTGGGGACGGATAGTGGAGAAGAAGTTGATACCAAAGCCAGACTCGATTATGATGAAGGTCTTGTATTCAATGATATTGAATCTCTTTTAATTGATCTTGATGGTGGTGAATCATCAGATGAAAGTCGTAACTGGCAACTTGCCGATTATGTAATAAATAATGATTTAGAGTACTCGTTTTGTCTTAATGATGTAATCCAGGAACTATATCATAACCCTGACATACATATACCGCTTTGATCATCATGCATGATAAAGAAGCATGTCCAACACTCATTCGGAACAACCCTCGTCTCACCTGCAAAGGCTAGGGGTGGAAAAGAAATAATCTTTAGAAAAGGGAAGTCATTCCTACCCTCCAATCTCTTCTTAGAGACCAATGCCGATGATGAAGGATTAGATCAGCATTTCTTCAGATACAACTCACAAGCACGTGACTATATGAAGAAGTAATGTTACAACCTCAGGCTCGATGAAGGTCTCCATTTTGGTCAAGGTATCCGGGCTCCGCCTCGCCCTGCCTATGTATCAAAAGGGAAGCCCGACAATTATTACGAACATAAAAGGGGTCTAGGTTATGTCTATTCATCTGACGACGAATGTTGTTGGCAAGTCATCAACCATTCATCCAATCCAGGTAGAGATGGATATTCGTCAGATTCTATAGTTTAGGACTCTGATGTTAGCATTGGAGAAATGTTTAAAGGCCTGATGTCGAATATGACCATGATCGACCCTACAACAGTAGAGGGAGATGATCAATTACCAATTTGGAAGACCTTAGATCCATCACCTAAACATCCAATATCGTGACAGATTCGAACAAAGAGAACCTCCCACTGAAGACAAAGTAGTCTAGGTAAATATGAATGATGAAGCGAATCCGAAGCCTATACTCGTCAGTGACAGCCTCCCACAAGAAGAGAAGGAGGAATTGATTGCTCTCATCAGACAGTACATTGACATCCTTGCCTAGAATTACGAAGATATACCAGGAATTGACCCAAACATAGAGATGCATCGCCTTAACATAAAACCGGATGTTAAACTTGTCAAGCGATAATAAAGACGGTTTCGTCCGTAAATTATGAAGGCGATCGAGACTGAAATCAAAAAGGTAATCGACTCGGGCTTTATCAGGGAGGAACAACATCCCGACTGGCTAGCAAATATTATCTCGGTCCTTAAAAAGAACATAAAAATTAGAATTTGTATCGACTTTAGAGACTAGAATACCGCTTGCCCAAAGGATGATTTCCCTCTTCAAATCACGGATGTCATCATTGAAAACACATGCGGGTTCGAGAGAATGTCCTTCATGGATAGATTTTCATGTTACAATCATATCAAGATGTATCCAGATGACGAAAAGCATACCTTATTCAGAATACCGCTCGACATCTTCTGCTACACTGTCATGCCCTTCGGCTTGAAGAACACGGGCGTCACATACCAACGAGCAATGAAGAAGATTTTCCAAGAATACCTCCAGAAGACTGTCGAGTGCTATGTCGATGACTTGGTCATGAAAAGACACAACAAAGACGACCATATTAAAGACTTAAGTACTATGTTCGATCTCATGAGGAGTCACCACTTGAAGATGAACCCTACCAAGTCCTTCATGGGGATGTCCAGCGGTAAATTCTTTGGATTCGTCTCGTCACCATAGAGGGTATCCATATTGATCCCAATAAAGTGAAGGCGATACATGAATTTCTACCTTCGAGGAATCTCAAAGAACTCAGAGGACTATAAGGGCGACTGGCTTACATCTGGCGGGTTATCTCAAACCTCTTTGGGAAATGCCAACCATTCTCCAAGCTTACAAAGAAGGGTGTGTCGTTTATTTGGGACGACGCCTATCAGAAGGCATTTGAGGATATCAAGACATATTTGTCAAAAATCCTTCCATTCTCGTTGCACTAAAGTCAGGGAAATCATTCTTGATTTATGTTAAGGTGACGAACTACTCGTTTAGTGCTTTAATCACACAAGACGACGATAATAATCATGAGCAAGCAACATATTACCTGAGTCGGACTTTGGTAGGTGCTGAATCCTGATACCTGATGATCGAGAAGGAGTGTCTTTCCTTAGTGTTCGCAATTCAAAAGATGCGACACTACCTGGTTGGACAGACGATCTACATCATTTCCAATGTCAATGTAGTCTAGGTATTCAGGACACAAACGGCTTCAATTAATTAGAGATTAGCGAGATTGGCCCTGCTTTTATCCTAATACGACCTATACTTCAAGCAACAAAAGTCGGTCAAAGGGTAAACGATTTGTGATCTTCTAGCGACTAACCATGCGAAGGATACAACTGAATTATATGAAAATTTGCCGGATAAAATCCATAAAGTTAATACTACCTTGCATCAGCAGGTGAGGCAATTGTACTTTGATAGTGCTTCCCAAGCAACTAATGTGGCGAGTGCTCCTAGATACTCCAAAATATCCACAGGAGTCAGAGTTGTCCTAATTTTCCTAGAGAAACATGTAATGCCTCAAGCCTATTCACTGATCGAGCCATATTCTAACAATGTAGCAAAATACAATGCGCTGCTCATTGGACTCAGTTTTGCCAAAGAGCTAGGGGTCGAGTATCTTGAAGCTTTTGGTAATTTTCAACTGATAGTCAAGCAGGTTCGAGGAGAGTACGAAGTCAGGAACAAGGACCCGATCCCATACAATCAGGCGGCCATCGAGATGGTAAACTCTATTCACGTCGAAAGTTTATTTATTTATTGCGGGACTCATTATAACATTAGTCGTTACAATAAGTTCAAAAAAAGACTTTTTATAAGTCTCCTTACATAATGAAAATAAAAAGATTATAACTTTCTTGAGAACACACATAGTGATATTGTTTATCGGTCTTCTGCTTACGTGGGATCTTTACCGGTATCGGGGTTTATCCTTGGACCATGAACCGATCAGATCCGAATAAAGATTTCGTTGCCTCACAAAGGAGACAAGAAATTGAAGTGACTATCTCGGCAACAGCAAAATAATAACTCTTCTCGAGAATCACAGCTAGGTGCGATCTCAAGAGAAATGGATGAACGGGATACAGATCTCTCGATCTCTTCCTCTCTTTGCACTGAAGAACTCGCTATGATCTCTTCTTCCTCTCTGAAATTCATGCTCCTCACTCTTCAATTTGATCGGGCTTCGTCGAGACTTGAGAATTCCGAATCCATGCAAATGAAGGCCCTAGGGCCATATTTATAGGCTTTAGAAGCTTGATTTTTGGATAAGAATAGCCGATTTGATCTCATCCTTAGTTGTAACTACTTAACCACATTACAAGATAGCTTTAAATCAGTTGGGAATGCTTTGGATCAGAATATACCAAAATTCCGATGGTTAGAAGCGAAAATAGCATTTCATGGTATGAGATTGACTTTGTTTCTTGGCCTTGGCCTAGACACACCTTGTGTCTCAGCTTTGGCCGAGACACAATATGCGTCTCGGCTTTGGCCGAGGCTCAATACGTGTCTCGGCTTTGACCGGGATGCTGTTTTGTGTGTCTTGAGTGTTTTCCCTGTAATTTTCTAGTCCGATCTCATACTGACACAATTCAAAGTATGTTGGAAAGCTAGAGAAGAGATCTATAATCTCCTATAGGTGAATCACAAGTGGGGTGGACAAGACATGAGTGACGATTCGTCTTTCGTGGGTGAAACGTAACTCCCGATCGAATCGTCTTTTCGTTATTCTGCTGCCCCGTTAATTCGTACACTTCGTTGACTCGCTTCATGCACTTGTCAACGTCAGATAATTCCCCTTGACTTGAATAATAACGTTCATCATCTTCTCTTCATCTCGAGCTCCATGCGGGAACCTATAGGTAATTTTTGACGCCTACAGATACCCCCTCCAAAGTGTTTGAGTCTCGTTTCTTTTATAGAAGAGCCTAAAATACTTTGGATGCGATAGGTCCAACCTTCAGTCGGTATAAAAGGACCTACAATTGTCTTTAATTCTTGACTTCTTTAATTTTTAGTCTATTTAATATTTTATCGAATAACTAAAATTCTTCTGGCTCTACATTTATTGTCTGGCTGTTGTTGAAGTCTCGAATTGAAGCTGGTGTGTTGATTTTTGATTTTAGCTTGTGTCATTGAATCAATGCTGAACTAACTATCTTCATTGGGTATTTGTATCATAGGGCGTGTCGACTAAGACCGCTTTTCATGTCGACACCATAGGCATCATCTCGTCTGGTTAGTCAAGATGTCAAGTCTACATAGGGGGTGTCATTTTGTCTGGCTGAGCTTCCTATTGACTGGTCGGGCTTCGTGTTGATTGGCTTCGCCTTTTGAGTTGACATAGGAGGTGTCGACTTGTATGGTCAGGCTTCATATCAACTGGCTTCGCCTTTCGAGTCAACACAGGAGGTGTTGACTCATCTATTCGGGCTTCGTGTCGACTGGCTTCACCTTTCGAGTCGACATAGGAGGTGTCGACTTGTCTAGTCAATCTTCGTGTCGACTATCTTCACCTTTTGAGTAGACATAGGAGGTGTCGTCTTGCCCTGAGGCTTGGACTTGATTTGAGCCTTGTTTCGATGAAATTTGTCAACGCGCTGATTTTCATTGTAGGTATTGGCCAATGTTGGCCATCATCGCTGCATTGACCGACGTTGACCTTCATCGTAATGTGTTGACCTACATTGACCTTCATCACAACACGTTGACCAGCATTGACCTTCATTAGAACGCGTTGATTAGTGTAAATATAGTTTATACTCATACGTCAACTAGAGTCTACACAGTTTAGGCTCTTAAGGCATTGGAGCGGGGAGGACCAGTTTATACTTGTATACTCCTAGGAGTTTCAAGAATCCATTTAACGTCGTGTACATGTTGGAGGTTGTAGGCGTATAAAACTGCTTATAGGTCCCTTAACACAGCTCGGCGACGCCAATTCGACAAACCAACCATCGGGCAATGTATCCAAACACGATCGTTAGTCCACAACACCGAAGCCAAACGATACGCGACGAAGCGGATTAACGAGGCTACGAGGCTAACGAACCGCACGCAAACAACGGAATAAATCCACTCGCGTGCGGAATCAAGCTAACGGTTTGGTGAGTCAACGAGTCATCCAACCAAGAGCGGACTCGAACGAATCAAGATCGAATCAAGATCAGTTTCAGACTCAAACTCAAAAGTGGATTTACTGCCAAATCAGGATCCGGATTTGCTGCCAAATCAGGTCAACGAATAAAGTCCGGATAAATCAACCACAGAACCGGAAAACAGCGAAAAAAAACAACACCAAGAGAGACTCGGCCGAAACCGAGCCACCTCTTGGTGGCTCGGCCAAAGCCGAGCCACCTCATGAGGTGGCTCGGCAGCCGAGCCACCTCTTGGTGGCTCGGCCAAGGCCGAGCCACCTGGGCTCAGATCAGATCTGGGCCTAGATCTGAGCCCAGATCTGATTTGAAAACCTATAAATAGAGGAGTAGGGGCTCATTTGTTGAGGTTGGATTTTGGAGAGCCGAAACTCTGCTGGATTGAGAACTCGCCTTTGGATTTTCAAGCTTAGAAGACTCAGACTCTCAGATCTGGTTCTTGGCGATCATCCTCGCTATATTAGGCAGGAGTTCGAGAGAGATTAGATCTGAGATCTACACGGTTTCCCTCCGGATCAAAGCTTGGCCTTTGATCCCGAGAAGAGTCTCAATTTCGCTTGGTCGATTTCGATACTTGGGCTATTATTTTCTTGGCGAAATAATCCCCTCGGCTGTTATTTCCTTGGCGAAATAACACCCGCTATACCGTGTAGATCCGACCGGATCTAGGTCGCGCGGTGGTCCACGGATAAACCCCGACGCAGGCAAAGAACCCACACAAGCGAGTGACCGCAAAACAGGAGCTCGCGATTCGTTCAATATAGAAGGAAAAAGTTGTAATTTTTATTTTTATTTTTTGATTTTGTTGTAACCGGATCTTATAAAAAGACCGGATCTTTGTAATCGATAAACTGTTACCAAAAAGTACGATGAATTCAATGAAAGCCACAATTTTTCCCGCGAACAATCTGGCGACCACAGTGGGAGCCGACGATCTCGCTGCCGAGATCGAAGCGTCACAGCCGCGGATCTTGATCCCAGTCGAGGAGGAGGTCGAGTACGAATTCGACCAACAAAAGTTCGAGGAGTATCTGTCATCCTCGTCCGGATCCACCTCCCCCCGCAAGTCCAAGAAATTCTCCTCCAGGAGAAAAGTTCGTTGGTATGAAGAAGTAGAAAATACCAACGAAGATCTCACCCCGATCGATGCCAAAGTTGCATCGGGTGAGGTTCTACCAACCTCCAACTAGGTCAGATCTGTTCTGGCCAACTCTTCCGCCGTTGAGGGCGTGGTGACTTTCTCAAAGAGAGCCCGCCAGAGGCAACGTCAACGCCTGGCGCGATAATATGCGAAGGCAATGGAGTCCGTTGACGGAGTCCGCTACAAGGCGGATCTGAAGAACAGAAGAGGCAAACAGCCTCAACAACCGATGAACGGCAACTTTTCCAAGCCGCCAACGATGGAATGGATCCGTGTTAAATGGAATCGTTCAATGCTTGAGGAGCGCATTCGCAATCGCCGTGCACTGCCGGCACAGGCACGGGCTCAAGTCCAAGAAGCCCGTAGATGACTGCAGAAGGAAGTGGCCAAGAAACCACCACCAACCCGCCAAATATGGAGGTCGAAGTCTGAAGCGGCGATTCAGCCTCCAACGCAAGTTCAATCTCCGGCAAACCAACCTAAGTCGCCGGTAGCTGCTCCGGGAGATATCACAGAACCATCCCGAGGAAGGAGGTCGGTTTTGGAGTGCCTCGGTCCACTTCCCAAAGCTCCAGTTCAAGAATGTTTGGGCCCAATAAAGAAGCCCCGAATGATGCATCATGCTGGGGGTCGCCGCAACCCTCAACATGACAAAGAGATCACGGCAATAACGCGCACCAGTTTGCGCATTGAAGTCCAGGAGCCCGCCGAAAACTCACGCCCACAAAGGTGTGTTTCGAGACGCGTGACTCTTGAGAGCCCAAAGAAGGCAGTTCATCCTCAGAAGGAAACATTGTCATCTGATGATGACAGCGTTATACCTGAGAAATCGTGCCAACACATGATAGGTTACTCCGACCTTCAAACTGACGAGTTGTACTATCGTGTTGGGGGTACGAGTAAAACCAGAAAAAGGAGTCCTCGAAAACTAGAAACTCAGTGCCCCTGTTCCAAACTCATTCGGGTAGTATTGTCTCAGTGCAGATGCACCAGTACAGTCCCTGAAAGAGTTTCGGTTTTCGAAAGACTCAGTACCAAAACGCCAAAACCAAGGCCTAAGCGTTTTTGACGAAGAAGAATGGTGGTTGAAGATGGAGAATTTCCGAGGGTCACCACTAATATGACCAGCAAAAGGACATCGACACAGGGTAATCCCGAGTCGATTCCGGAAATACCTCGGCGTGTAACTCGTCTGCAGTCCGGAGCCATCATACGAGCAACCTATGGTAGGGTTCGGATAAGACTGCCTTAAGAAGACGAAGAATCGGATGCTGGCTCTGCAGTCGCATCAGATAACACAGTGTCCAACGAAGGACAACCCCACGAGTCATTTATGATAAGCGCAGAACAGGTGGCCAAGATGCTCGAAGAAGCCATGGCCAAACAACAGGAGAGCTTCAGGTTCGAGATGCAGATGGCCATGCAGAATATGAGAGAAATGCATGACCAACAGATCCAAGCACTAACAAACCGGCAAGGCGAGCCAAGTCGTCGTAACCAGGTTAATCAGGAAGATGAGGACACGCATGCGGATGAAGCTCACAATGCCAATAATCCTCCCGTCAATGCAGGGGGTGGTAATGAGAATGCTAACGAAGATACAGGTGAAAGTTTGAAGATCAAAAATCTCGAGAGCAAAATCAATACGTTGATTTCCGCTCAAGAGATAAAGAAGACAGGCATTCCTTGTCCATACCCGAGAGAATGGGAATCGATCCCGTATCCGGCGAAGTTCAACTTAATCAACTTCACGCCGTTTGATGGGAAGGGTTCACCCACTCAGCATGTGATTTACTTCAAATCACACTTAGGGGTTATCTCTGGTAATGAGCCTCTGATGGTACGGTCCTTCGTTGGCACTCTTCGTGGAGCCACCTTCGATTGGTATCGCCGCCTTAAGCCAGGTAGCGTGAATAGCTGGGACGACATGGAGAAAAAATTCCTCACCAACTTCTTCGATGACGACACCGAGATATCCATCGGGTCGTTGCTCGACGAAAAACAGAAAGATGGGGAATTGGTTGATACTTTCGTCAAAAGGTTCCGGAACAAGGCGATGAACTGTCAAGACCCGATCACTGAGGAATTTATTCTCCAGACTTGCCACAACAACCTCACATTGGACGTGTTGGAAGCAATGGGGATAGCACCGTCCAACACTTGGAAAGACTTGAAGGTGCGCGGTGAACAAGCCGAACGCTTCCTCCGAAGGAAAAAGGCCAAGAGGAGTCAATCAACAACTAATCCTCCGAACTCTAACTTCGCCTCCCGTGGTAAAGGCAAGACACCTGCAGCGGCTATTGATGCTAATCAAACGTCGCAACAACAACCCCAGAGACAGCAAAAGACTTCGGATCAGAGACTCCAAAAAGAATACTCCTTCAAGGACGAAGATGTTCCAGCCATCTTCGAATCCCTCCTTAAAAATAACAAGATCAAGCTGCCACCGATCACGAATCAGGAGGAAGCTGACGATACTGCGGATCCAAAGTACTGCGCGTACCACAGGAGGATCCTTCATCCCACCAAGGCCTGCTTTACTTTAAAGAATAGCATCCAGACCTTGGTTGAAGCCGGCGTCATAACGCTAGGGTAAGCTAGTTGAGAACGGCAACACTCCGATAAGTATAAGAGTATAAACTGCTTCTTAAGACTCCGAAGAGTATATGAGTATAAACTGCTTCTCAATCCTCCGACCGGTAAAAGAGGTTAAACTGCTCCCTGATACTCCAATAGGTATATGAGTCTAAACTATTTCCTTTCTTCCACGGGAAGTTCCTGGAGAGTGCCATACGTGGTATTCTTAAGGATAACCCGATCATGAAGCCGATACGATGATAAACTCAGTTTCGCAAGAAAAGCTGGGGGTGGATAATTCATGTAACAGGAAGTTTCTGAAAGAATGTTACATGTAATTTTCTTAGGGATAACCCGATCATTACAAATAAAGTGATAAGCACTAAACCCACCGTTTACCTGGTCAAACCTTAGGACCACAACCAAAATCCCCTCTCGATTCCTCCAATGAACGAGAGGCCCACAAATCGAGCGATCAAACCTTCTTACAGTTAGGATCGTTTTAAACCTCCCACTTGGTCAAACCTTCCTACAGTTAGGACCACAACCAAAATCCCCTCTCGATTCCTCCAATGAACGAGAGGCCCACAAATCAAGCGATCAAACCTTCTTACAGTTAGGATCGTTTTAAACCTCTCACTTGGTCAAACCTTCCTACAGTTAGGACCACAACCAAAATCCCCTCTCGATTCCTCCAATGATCGAGAGGTCCACTTTCAAATCAAGTGATCAAACCTTCTTATAGTTAGGGTCACCTCAAACTCCCGCTTGGTCAAACCTTCTTACAGTTAGGGCCAAAACCACAATTCATTCTTGATAAACGAGGAATTCACCTTTAATTCGGTAATCGAACCTTCCAACAGTTAGGATTATTTGAATCTGTCCGGATTCTCGGAGTGGAGATCCCACTTCTAGTTTCTTTCTTGCACTGGAAATAGAATATAAAATTCTTCCTTTCCAGAATCAAGGAATAGAATATAAAATTCTTCCTTCCTTGTTCGGGGAATAGAATATAAAATTCTTCCTTTCCCACACCAACCCTTTTCCAAGAATTTAGGATTCATTCTAGGAAGTTTATCCCGAATCCTAAGCAGGGATAAGTCTGCGCCTAACACGCGCTGCCGGTTTAGTCTTTCTCCGTAAAAGAAGACACCAGAGTTCGATTCTGGGGTATTTTATCCTGAAACCTAAGCAGGGATAAGTCTGCGCCTAACCCGCGCTGCCGGTTAGTTCTTAACCGTTAAAAAGAACGCCCGCCCACATATTCAACATTGTGGCAGGTTGTTATTAATAACACCAAAATCCATGCCTTACACGCATGGGGAATTTCATCCTGAATCCTAAGAAAAGATATGCCGACGCCTAACATACGTCGCCGGTTTAGTCTTTCTCCGTAGAAAAAGACACCAGAGTTCGATTCTGGGGTACCCTATCCTAAAACCTAAGTAAGGATAAGTCAGCGTCTAATACGCATTGCCGGGTGGTCTATTCCCGTAACAATGGCTAAGTCTACGTATTCAAAGTCGTAGCAAAGAGTCTAAGGGAGTTCATTCTTTTAGCACAATGTCACATGCGGAACGGATTAAAACAATCCGCATGTAAGCCCGATTCAAACGGTAATCGGTAAGAGCATGTCAAATCCGTTGAGGGCTGAGGATTTGCCAAAAATCCTAAGTCAACGTCTCATACACGTTGCTGTTTAGTCTTTTCACAGGAGAAAGATGAAGTCTACGTATTCAATATCGTAGCACTAAAAGGGTTAACTCTTTTAGCTTAACGTCACATGCGGAACGGACTTAAACAATCCGCATGCTAGCCCGACTCAAACGGTAGTCGGTAAAGGCTTATCAAATCCGTTGATGGCTGAGAATTTACCAAAAATTCTAGAAATACGAGTCATTAACGCATCAATTCTATAGATTGGTCTTGTGACTCAAGTATCTGCCACACTCCAATTCCTTAAGAGCTTAAACTGTGTATACTCCAGCAGACGTACGAGTATAAACTGTGTCGAACGCCGGACAACACGTTACAATGAAGCTCGAACGCCAGACAACGTGTTATAATGAAGCTCGAATGCCGGACAACGCGTTATAATGAAGCTCAAACGCTGGACAACGCGTTGCAAATGAAGACGCAACGCTAACGATCGATGGTCGGTTCTATGTTGAAACAACAAACAAGAGCTAAAAATCAGAAAATCAGGAATTGACTTCAAGTTCAAAATTTCGACAAACGGTCAGACAATAAATGCAGCACCGGAACCCTTGCAGACATTTGACAAAGAACCGAATAGCCTGGAGGACTAAAGGAATCAAGAATAGAAGCCATTCCAAACATCCCGTCATAACCGATTGAAGGATGGGACAATCATATCCAAAGTATTCCAGACTCTTCTATAAAAGAATGAGGCTGAAATACTTTGGAGGGGGTATCTATAGGCGTATAAAACTGCTTATAGGTCCCTTAACATAGCTCGGCGACGCCAATTCGACAAACCAACCATCGGGCAACGTATCCAAACACGATCGTTAGTCCACAACACCGAAGCCAAACGATACGCGACGAAGCGGATTAACGAGGCTACGAGGCTAACGAACCGCACGCAAACAACGGAATAAATCCACTCGCGTGCGGAATCAAGCTAACGGTTTGGTGAGTCAACGAGTCATCCAACCAAGAGCGGACTCGAACGAATCAAGATCGAATCAAGATCAGTTTCAGACTCAAACTCAAAAGTGGATTTACTACCAAATCAGGATCCGGATTTGCTGCCAAATCAGGTCAACGAATGAAGTCTGGATAAATCAATCACAGAACCGGAAAACGACAAAAAAACAACACCAAGAGAGACTCGGCCGAAACCGAGCCACCTCTTGGTGGCTCGGCCAAGGCCGAGCCACCTTGAGGTGGCTCGGTGGTCGAGCCACTTGGGCTCAGATCAGATCTGGGCCCAGATCTGAGCCCAGATCTGATTTGTAAACCTATAAATAGAGGAGTAGGGGCTCATTTGTTGAGGTTGGCTTTTGGAGAGCCGAAACTCTGCTGGATTGAGAACTCGCCTTCGGATTTTCAAGCTTAGAAGACTCGGACTCTCAGATCTGGTTCTTGGCGATCATCCTCGCTATATTAGGCAGGAGTTCGAGAGAGATTAGATCTGAGATCTACACGGTTTCCCTCCGGATCAAAGCTTGGCCTTTGATCCTGAGAAGAGTCTCGATTTCGCTTGGTCGATTTTGATACTTGGGCTATTATTTCCTTGGCGAAATAATCCCCTCGGCTGTTATTTCCTTAGCGAAATAACACCCACTATACCGTGTAGATCCGACCGGATCTAGATCGCGCGGTGGTCCACGGATAAACCCCGGCGCAGGCAAAGAACCCACACAAGCGAGTGACCACAAAACAGGAGCTCGCGATTCGTTCGACATAGAAGGAAAAAGTTGTAATTTTTATTTCTTTTTTTGATTTCGTTGTAACCGGATCTTATAAAAAGACTAGATCTTTGTAATCGATAAACTGTTACCAAAGAGTACGATGAATTCAATGAAAGCCACAATTTTTCCCGCGAACAGAGGTTCAAGAAGATGTCGTTTATACTCATATACTCATCGGAGTGTGAATACATTTATCAAACACACTAAAACGGCCAATAACGGGCGAATAAGGGGAGTGTGAATACATGTATCAAACACACCAAAACGTTGGGGCTTGGGTTGCATACCCATGGCCGAACTCTTGATGAGGGGTATTTTGGATATTTTGGCTAAAAATGATTTTGAGGGGTTTTGGATGTAAATCGAACCCGTTGTTTGTATGTAGGTTTAATTAGACTTCAACTGTAAAATCCTATTTTATTTGTAGGATTTCAATTAAAGTTCATAATTCTCTTTTTTAATTTTGGGTTCTTGAATTTATGATTGTACCCGACCCGCTGATCTTCATTGTAGGTTAGCAATGTCTCCATGATGATCGTCCTTTTACAGGAGTCGCTCAACTTCGTAGCACAGCAAGAGGGAGGTGCCTGCAGCTTCTTTATACGGGGGTGAGCTTTTATAGCTTTTATAAATTTGATATCTTGTGTATTGTACCCTCGTTTGTCTCCTCGACAAGTCATTCCGAAAGAGCCAATGTCCTCCTTTGAAGAGATTGAAGCTTTAAAGGACGTATTTTGCTTGGCCAATACACGTCTTCAGGTTGATGGGGTGATTTCATGCTGTATTGTACTCTGTAGGGTGGGGTATATTGTCACATTATTTGCGTGAGAATGTACATTTTCCCATAGTGTAGAACAGTTAAAATTGTCTCGCCAATTGACCAAGTAGTGACTCTATCTCACCGATTCGTGAGATGAGTTCAACTCCTTATTTTTGCTTTAGAAACATTTTTCTAACTGTGCTCTATTTGTTTCGGTTGAGTTTCCTACGGATGGATTCCCACCTTACGCCACGAGTGGTTGTAGTAGAGAGACTTTTACCACTAGTGTTGATAAGTTGCTTATTGGTTCGACTCCTCAGTTTGATCCGGCTGGATCTAAGGAGGTCCCTCAGCTAGTACGAGATGGTGGTCACCGTACATTAAGATAGTTGATCACAGATGCTCTCCTTACTAAAGATTCCAGCTCTACTCAAGCTTTGAAGAAGCCGCATTATTTGTTTGGTGATCATGTTGAGGATCCATATGTGCTGACTCTTGATGATGAGCAATGGCTGAATGATGATGGCAAAAGTCCACTGTATATCCCTCTTATTCCTCGGCAATACTCATTTGCACATTTAGAGGCGCAATCCATGGGACGGGAGATATCTTGGCCTCTTACAGATGATCACGAGCGAGTCTACTGTGGATTTATTACCCAGCATAAGACACCGGGTTCAGATGGGTATAACTATATTTGTAGCCTTCGACCAGGGATTTTGGGACTTGAAACAACACCGCCAGATGAAGTGATGATAGCTGCAAACACAGTGAGGAACTATCTCACCAGACTTGGGAGGAAACTACCTCTGAAGGACTTCAGGTGCTACGGTTGGGTTCACTCACCGCCTAAGAGGTGGTAGACTTGTATGACAAGTTATGTTCTTCGACACTTGGAGAATGAACTAAAGCATGGCAGATTTTAGGCATCGGTAAGCGCCATCATGTACGGATTACCGATCAACAGACACCATTTCCTAGCGTTGTTAGAGCTTTATTATCCTGACACCAACACTTTCTTGACTCACAATGGAGAGTTAGCGCTAGCTCTTCATGAGATACGGAAGGTTTCCGGACATCTGATGGAAGATTATCCATACCAGGAGTATTTTCCTACCAGTCGACAACTGAGGCAGATAAAGAGAGCTTCTTCTGACTTGTATGATACGTTCTGGGATCTTATGTGTCACTATCAGACTGCTCTAGTTAGTATGAACCCCATGGTGAAGAAGAAGAAACAAATAAGCTATTTGTGAGTTAGCTCCTCTGACTCCTTTTATGATTAATGCCCTGATCGAGAAGACCGGTGCTCAATCATTCACTACTGTTGCTATTGAGAACCCTTTTCCGGTGGGGACCAAGTTTCGAACGTTCCTGTGGCATGTGCAGAAGCGTATTCGGCCTATGACTCTTCTGGCAGAGTATCTCGCCATTTGGTTGAAGAAGTGCGTCATTCCATATCAATTTTTCAATACTTTGCCGATTGAGGTTCTCTTCTCGGCTGTCCAGTTAGCTCACAGGAAGGATCTCTCTCTACTTCCGGTGATGGTCGGCGATATTCATTATGGGCTTAGAAACATGGTCGATGGTTTTACACAAATGGGGCCTGAATCGTCAACTGAGATCCTTTTTGTGAAAGTCAAGTTCCTATTTACATATCTGATGACATGGTTCATCCTTCATCACCCTGATTTGATGTTAGTGCTGAGCACTACCAATACCTCTGTCCCCCTCCTGCATTCATTAGAGGAGACCAAGTGGTTTCCAAAGACTTTCACTGAGGCGAAACAAGAGCTTCAAATCCACAAGTGTTGGGAGTTCTTTAAATGTTTTCCTCATTTTTCGGGCCGCTATGATGAGGTATTAATTAATGAAGAGAAGCCAGGGACTGGTCGGACTTCTCTTGATATGGGTTGTTTCTATTGGTTGGTGAACATCCGCCCTGGATATCTCGTCCTTTGGGTGAAGAGTCATTGCCATATAGAGCCTTATTTGCCTAGTTGATTTGCTCGTCAGTTTGGTTACGATCAACTGTATGTTGGGAACCCGAACCGAGGCTTAAGAACCGAGGGAGGTCTTATAGACGGTGTTCAAGCATGGCTTTGGAGTATGACAGGTTGTATGGGCGCCACCTTCACTCTCCCTACATCCAGGCGTAAACCACAACTTACCTTCCTCAGCTACAAGTGGCTCATTTTTGCGAATGAGCTTATAAACGTGAAGGACATTGCAGAGTTGGAGGCCAAATATGTAGTTTGAGCTACTGCTAAGGCCCCTCGTGATGCTGAGCTTTTGAAGAAGTAGTGGAAGAAGTCTGTCAAAACCTCCCACTGGGGCAAAGGTAGAGTAGAGGATAAGGAGGGTTCCTTCCTACTGATGACGATGAGGAAACTTCTGAAGAAGACCATGGAGATACGAACATTGGATTTGGAAGCGCTAAGGAAGAACCTGAGTCTGGCGTTTGCTTGTCGGGCTCAGCGTTCTATTTTATCTAAACCTCCATCGACTCCATCAAAGACAAGGCGAGAGGTTTTGTTTACTTATCCAAACAAGATGAATCTTGTTACCCCAGGTGGGATGGTTGAAGATGACGAGCCTCTTATCTTCCATCGCGTGATATTAGGGTCCACGGCTAAGTCTGTTGCATGGGTTGAGGTGCGTTCCAAATCCAACCATGAGAGACCTAGTACCCATATGGAGGCTCGCTTCCTTAAGCGAAAGAAGATGGTGAGTAAGTCCTATGTCGATCCGCGCGCTCTCCAGGGAGAGTTACTTGGACACGTACCCATTGGCAGAGAAGGTAATCCCCCACCATCATGTAGCTTTTAATTAGTTCTCTTATGGATTCTTCGAACTTAATCATGTCTCATGTTTTAGGGGGTCATGATGAAGGTGAATTTCCGTAAGACTCTATCTTCTCCAACTTCAACCATTTCAAGGGCCCAAGCTTCGTGCGGTAGATGTGTGATGCTATTAATGATGAGCCCATGCCTGCCGAGGTTGACGATAGAGTTGGCCAGGATACCAATGTTGAGCTAAGGATTCTAAGTTCAGGTATATCTAACACTGGTAGTAAACCATTCAAGTGGCAATTAAGGGAGTTAGTGATTTAGAATTTTTCCCCTTTTAATCATTTCCGCGCTTCATTCTCTTTTAAACAAATTGAAGGATGCGGGCATGAATGTCGGGGTAACATAATCTTTTACAAGTGCCAGAGGTGAATCTGATTCCCACTATCATGAACTCTAGTTTCTTTCTCTTTACTCAACATTTAGGCTCCTATGTGTGTCACGCCCCGCTTCCCAAAATACCCGCGAATTGGAACGTGAACAAGCTCGCGACGTATTAGACCGAGGAGAAATAAATACTAGACCCTTTCTACTCAAACTAATATGCTAAGTGTTAAGAAATAAACAATGTGAAGTCATAGGTCCCCGATCACATATAACAAGAATATAATGAACAACACAGAATAAAATAATACATATCAAAATTGAATATCATCCCAGACATAAAATACGGGTCCAACATACCTTTATACATAACTGAACAAACGAATACTGAAGAAATATAAAATACATTGCTCCACAGAAAAAGAAAGGAAAAGACTACAAAAGCAACTAAGATCAACTAAGAAGAGAGATAACAGAGCTTCGGCCTGTTCTTCAACTCTATCTGCAAGGCACTCCTGTTGAGAATATCCTGGCTCTGGCACATCTCCAAACTGGACCTGCCCTTCCTCTAAGTCTGACGTACACCAGAGAAAACAGGTGTACGTTAGCGTGCATGGCAAACGGCAAGATCCTACAAAATAATAGAGCGAACGAAAACCCAAGCAGAAAACAATACGATGACAGAAATAACAAAAGGACATGCAACTAGAAATCTAACAAAATCAACATGCGAAAACATGATAATCATAAGGCTAACTGCACAATGTAACCGGGTCGAGTGCTAGCCATCCTAAAACTCACTGGTCCACATCTTAAATAAAGTCAACATTCATATCACCGGATAATTGACTGTTCACAAATCCTCTACGCGCATCCAATACCGCTACACAAATCGGTCAGAGGACTACACGAAATCCGATCTTGGTCTCGTCCGAACTCAGGCAAAGCTCAGGTGACAAAACAGCTCACGGACTAAGGTGACTACACGAATTTATTTTAGCCCAACAAACCAACCCCAGTTACTACACGAATTCACTGGCGCGAACCTGGAAGATACATCAACAGCCATATCCGATCACATGAATAAAGACTTTCCCATCCTAACTCTTCTTGTTTTTCTAAGTTAACAATCATAATCCACACTAAAACTCGGGTTCACCACCTAAACTTAGTCAACACATCCACACTGATGCAGCATAAACATGTACTAAAAATATTACAAGTGCACAACCGTGTCAAGTTATAGTATAAAAAGTTATTGATCCCACGAGGAAGGTGTTTTGTAGGAGAAAATATAAATCGGTTCTTATATTGTGTGCGTGACAAGTAGGAATGAAGAATAAGTGTGATTGTGGAGAGATAATGAGAGTGAAAGTGATAGAGTGTAAATCGGCACAAAATGTAAGTGAGAGTAGATGTGACAAAGAATGAATGATTTTCACAAAGAGAAAAAAAAGATGAATAAAATCAAGAATCAAAAAGGAAAATCAAGAATAAAAAGAAAATTAAAGAAAGTAAAGATGACGAATTCAATTAAAGATATGGGTAATCTAAAATTAAATCCACTTCTTAGAAAAAGGTGATTCCCTAGAGGGTTCTAGCCTAAAGGCGAATCAAAGAAAATAAAAATGAACAAAAAGAAAAACTAAACCAAAGAGGGTTCTAGCCTCAATGTGAATAGTATAAGAAAATAAAATGGCGATTCCCTAGAGGGTTCTAGCCTAAAGGCGAATCAAAAAAAATAAAAATAAGCAAAAAGAAAAACTAAACCCAAGAGGGTTCTAGCCTCAAGGTGAATAGTACAAGAAATTAAAATCTAACTACAAAATAAATTGCAAAATCTAAACTGTAAAATAAATTATAAGAATTAAATGTAAGAAAATAAATCTACTCTATAAGCATGAAATAAATCTAAGGCAAGAGGGTTCTAGCCTCTTGGCTATTTAACAAGAAAATAAAATCTAACTACAAGCATAGAAATAAATCTAAACTAATAAGCAATAAAAAAATAAAAGAGAAAAATAAAAGAAATGCAAACCTCCAAATAATTCTTCATCTCCATCTTCATCATCCAACAATGAGAAGAAATATTTAAAGTGGTGAAAAATTTATTTTATTAATTGTAATAAAAGTTACAAATTTGGAAGGCCTTCTCAATTAAGAGTGGCCCTCCTCTCCAAATGGAGTTACAAAAATTTTCACCCCCTCAACCCCTCACTCTCTACCCTAATTTATAGTAAACATCAGTGAATGAGAGCCTTTGGATTGAAATCTTATCCAAAACAAGCAAATTTCAGCCTTTGATCTGTAACAGAACGACGTAGGTATCGATACCAGCATTGATGCTGGTATCGATACGGGTATCGATGCTGGCATAGATGCTGGCATCGATACCCATATCCCTCCTTTTGTAATCCGTTGATTTTCTCTTTCATTTGGCTTTGGCTTTGGGCTTTTGGACTTGGGCTTGGGCTCTTTCATGTATTTGCATATATTCTTCATTAATTCATGGGCTTTGTTGAGAGATGAGATTTTTAGGCTTTATTCTTCATTATATTGCAATTAAAGATAAAAATAAGTATTAGTGGTATATTTATTGATTAAACATAGATAATGAGGGTATAAAATTTTAATAATATATGATTATCAAATAACCCCACACCTAAACTTTTGCTTGTCCTCTAGCAAAGAAAGAAAAAATAAAGAAAACCTAACTCACTTTCGCAGGAATCACGATTATATTTAGCACATACAACAAGCCTTTAAACCACTAGGTTACCCTAGTGGACGAGTTGTAGTCTCGTGAGGATTTACAGTGAATATACCCACAAAATTCGGTTATCTTGCCAAATTAAAGAAGTTAGTAAATAACTAAATTTACTTGATAATTGAAGCTAGTTATTACTCAAGAAAACATTTTTATATATAACTCTAAGGTAAATTTCCTAGAAAATATTCTCATTATAGCAATACAAAACCAAGCCAAACTTAAAAATTTAATTTAAAAGTTTTGAAAAGAACATGCTAATTTTTTGTTTAAAATAATATTCAAGTTGCTTGATCTAAAATATTTTCCAAGACCATATATACAAATATAACTATATATATA
>BQKN01064247.1:25559-35785 GCA_022839385.1 Asparagus kiusianus
TGATAACTTTAAATAAATTTCTTAAGAAATTTATTTAAAGTTATCATAAAAGGTAAATTTTAGTAAATAACAAACTAGAGATTAAAAAATTTAAAATTTATCAAATAAATCAATTATTACATAACTCTATCAATTTGACAAGTGATGGTATATTTATAATTTTTTTAAGGAAAAAATGATAAAAATGCAACTAAAAAGGTAAAATAAACAAAATAAATAATGTAGAATGAAATATTCAACATGAAGAGCTCGTGTTCTACATTGAATCCTACCTTATTGCTGAAAATTCTTCCCCGGGTTTTAAACAAATTCAAAATGATATAATCAACACTGTGCTGAAATTCTAAGCATATAAGGGTGTTCAATAATTCTTGTGGTAATGAAAGGTAGATATTATTGGTGTCATGTATTTTGAACTTAGATTCTTGATTTATGAATGTTTGTTTTCTAACAACCAAATTTTCTTTAACAATTTCCTCAACCCCGTGATTCATGGTTGATGTGTAAAAATTTTGTTGTTGTTTGTTTTCCAAAAATCTTAGTTCATCAAGAAAGAGTTCTTCAAAATTTAGTTCAAAGCAGCAATCATTTAACACAGTTTCCTTATTTTGACAAACCTGATCTGCTTCTCCTAATATTTTCAGCTCCTCACCAAAATTTTCCTCAAAACTTGGATCTGACTCTTCTTCTTCTTCCTCTGGTCTTTCGTAAATTGAGTTATCAGAAGGAGAATGAATTGGAACAAGAATTTGGCTTAAAGGTGTTCTTTCATGATTATCGACCTGTTTTCCTGACTGTAGTGCATTCATTTGAGTGTCCTTAGGATTGACCACGGATTGACTCAGAATTTCTCCTTCCTCTCCTTCACTTATGGCACTAGCTAGTTGATCAATGTGGGTTTCTAATCTAGCTATGGCTTGAGTGTTAGAGTTAAGCATTTGTCTGGTTGATTGCATAAAGGAATTCAAAGTGCTGGACATTTGAGTCAACATATTCGTGGTTTGAGTGGAGGCCTTAATTATGGTTTCCAAACCCCTTTTCAAGACATTGAGACGTTTATCCTGATCTAGATTGTGAGGAGTCTGAATTACAGCTTGATGAAGAGGAGACTGATTTTGATACGGCAGATTGAGTTGTTAAAATTGTGGACGAGAATTGAAAGGAACTGTGTTTCCCCTAGGAAATTGTTGGTTTGAAGAGAGAGTGAAGTTTTGAGTTTCGGAGTGAGTTCCCTGATTACATGCAAAGTTTGGGTGATTTCTCCAACCTGGATTGTAGGTTAAAAAGAATTAATCATTTGCGTAACGCTGGAATGTAGCCTTGACCTGTCCTAACGGCTGATTATTTTCTAATAGAGGACATTCTTCTGAAACATGAGATGGTGACAAACAGTTGTGACATTCTGAGGCTGAAACTTGATTGATTTGAGCCGGGGCTCTTTTCTTGATTTCTAAGACTTCTAACCTACGCATGATTGTTGCCATCTTAGCTTCAGATGCAATGTTCAACTCTAAGGAAATACCATTGGACTTTGGTTGGGGAACTGATGACACTCGGTCATCACAGTGTTCCCATTGCATGGTTTTTTTTAGGAAGACTCTCTAAAAACTCCCAAGCTTCATCAGCTTTCTCCCTCATGAAATCCCCGTGGCACATTGACTCTAAGGAAATTTTTGAAGAATAATCTAATCCCTTATAAATTATTTGGCACAATCGCCATTTTTCTAAACTGTGATGAGGACATTGGATGAGAAGATCTTTAAATCGGTCAAAATACTTCCAAAAAGGTTCTCCCGAGGTAATTTTAAAATTCATGATGCTATTTCTTAGCTTCACCGTTTTATGGATCAGGAAAAATTTCTTAAGGAAAACGGTGATAAATTCCTCCCAAGTTGTGATGGAATTTATGGGTAAGCTGTATAGCCATTTTTTGCTTTGTCTTTGAGGGAAAAAGGAATAAATCTGAGTTTGACTGCATCTTTAGTTAATTCTCTCATTTTAATCATCATACATACTTCTTCAAATTCTAAGATAAAAATATATGCATCTTCAGTTTCATTCCCTAGAAATTTTGGAAGCATGTTGAAATATTACGGTCGAAGCTCAAAGTTAGTTCCATTTACCTCGGGAGCCTAATGCAAGATGGGATTGCATTCCTAGTGGGATAGCACATATCTTGAAGAATGGGTGAATTAGGATATGCTATTTCTGGAATTTGTTCAAAATGAATTAATCGATGTGTATTATCCCTAATCCACGTTTGTATACACCCAAAATAACTTCTTTTTATATTTTTTTTAAGAAAAAAAGTAGTTTTTTTATGAGAAGAAAAAGAAAAATCCTAACTAAAACAAACCAAAAGCAATCACTCTTCAATCACTCTAACTCTAGGGTTAAGCCTAACTCAACTAGACCAGATCCTAACCAAAAACTCCTAAAGTAAAAAGATTAAAGTTTTACCCGGGTAGTTAGCAAGGTAAGGATAATACTAGAGGTTGATCAGAGATCAATTAAGATGCTCAAATCACTTTGATGAATTCCTACTAACTATTTGAAATGCAACCCTAGAAATTAAAAGCAACTAAAAAGGATAGAAAAAAAATCTTTATATATTTTTTTATTAGGGTTAACAATTAAACAACTATGAGAAAGGTGAACATTGTTTGAGTTTATTATCTTGTTAGTTAATGTCCAAGTGAAAGGTGAATTTTATTATGGTCAACAAAAAAAATAAAATCCCCTTTTTTTAAATCCTAATTGTCTCTAATTGTGAAGCTAACTAAAAAGGGGTGGAATTGAAAATGCTAGAAAGAAGAGTTACCTAAAAGCAATTCTCCAAGTTCTAGATCTCCAATCCGCGATCTTCAAGCTCCAAGCGGTTCCTTCACAAAAAACACACAAGTTAAAGAACCAAATTAAATAAAATCCTACTTAAGCACCCTCCTCGGCAACAGCGCCAAAAACTTGATGTGGCATAAACATGTACCAAAAATATTACAAGTGCACAACCGTGTCAAGTTATAGTATAAAAGTTATTGATCCCACGAGGAAGATGTTTTGTAGGAGAAAATATAAATCGGTTCTTATGTTGTGTGCGTGACAAATAGGAGTGAAGAATAAGCGTGATTGCGGAGAGATAATGAGAGTGAAAGTGATAGCGTGTAAATCGGCACAAAATGTAAGTGAGAGTAGATGTGACAAAGAATGAATGATCTTCACAAGGAGAAAAAAAAGATGAATAAAATTAAGAATCAAAAATGAAAATCAAGAATAGGAAGAAAATTCAAGAAAGTAAAGATGGCGAATTCAATTAAAGATATGGGTAATCCAGAATTGAATCCACTTCTTAGAAAAATATGATTCCCTATGGCCTAAAGGCGAATCAAAAAAAATAAAAATGAACAAAAAGAAAAACAAAACCGAAGAGGGTTCTAGCCTCAAGATGAATAGTGTAAGAAAATAAAATGGTGATTCTCTAGAAGGTTCAAGCCTAAAGGCGAATCAAAGAAAATAAAAATAAGTAAAAAGAAGAACTAAACCCAAGAGGGTTCTAGCCTCAAGGTGAATAGTGCAAGAAATTAAAATCTAACTACAAAATAAATTATAAAATCTAAACTACAAAATAAATTATAAGAATTAAATACAAGAAAATAAATCTATTCTATAAGCATGAAATAAATCTAAGGCAAGAGGGTTCTAGCCTCTTAGCTATTTAACAAGAAAATAAAATCTAACTACAAGCATAGAAATAAATCTAAACTAATAAGCAATAAAAGAGAAAAATAAAAGAAATGCAAACCTCCAAATAATTCTTCATCTCCATCTTCATCATCCAACAAAAAGAAAAAATATTTAAAGTGGTGAAAAAATTATTTTATTAATTGTAACAAAAGTTATAAATTTGGAAGGCCTTCTCAATTAAGAGTGACCCTCCTCTCCAAATGGAGTTACAAAAATTTTCACCCCCTCAACCCCTCTCTCTCTACCCCTATTTATATTAAACATCAGTGAATGAGAGCCATTGGATTGAAATCTTATCCAAAACAAGCAAAATTTAGCCTTTGATCTATAACAGAATGACGTAGGTATCGATACCAGCATCGATGCTAGTATCAATACTGGTATCGATGCTGGCATCGATACCCATATCCCTCCTTTTGCAATCCGCTGGTTTTCTCTTTCATTTGGCTTTGGCTTTCGGCTTTTGGACTTGGGCTTGGGCTCTTTCATGTATTTGCCTATATTCTTCATTAATTCATGGGCTTTGTTGAGAGATTAGATTTTTGGGCTTTATTCTTTATTAACCTGCAATTAAAGATAAAAACAATTATTAGTAGTATATTTATTGATTAAACATAGATAATAAGGGTATAAAATTATAATAAAATATGATTATCACACACATGTCACTAACTCTGTTCATGACGCACGAGGTCACTAAGTCATGAATTACTAAGGGTTATCAATCACAACATAAGCAATACATAGCAGACATGTCAAATACATTAAATAAATGCAAAACGTGAAATGTGATCATAAATAGTAAAATTATGCATGCAGTCCAGTTTCATTAATATCTTGTAATTCAACCCTCTAAACTACTCATACAACTTATCAGCAGCTAAGTAATATCCAATACAGCTACGGTCAAAAAGTAAATTGACAACCGTGATTGTTTTATACATGAAATATCACAGTCTGCAATCATCAACACAAGATCATAAATTAATTTAAATTCAAAAATAAATAATATTTTTGCTTAATAAATTCCTTTAAATCATAATAATTATCAAAAATATAATTCTTTTGCCGAAAATAGCTTAACAACTCAAAATTACCCCTTTTTCGAAATAAATATTTAAATTATCTATTTTAATAATTATTCAAAACCAGCCCTTTTCTAAACAAATCCTTTTCTCATCATAATAATTCTAAAAACATCTCAAAATAAACCTTATAAAATATTTTTTCTTTAAATTACTTATCATATTATCATTTTTAATATTAATCATCCACAAGCCTACATAGTTATCACAATCTTCATACTGTAGCATAATCAAATCACAGTCTAATCCAGGCATATGATTAATTCATAATATGTTTAAAAATTGAAATGACGAGTCAAAGAGAGAGGGATCTTGCCTCGGGTACGTCGAACGAGTCGACGTCGACTGCGTGGGTCGAATCTAGCACGATGGAGCACGGCGTTGGCTAGGCGCTACAGGAGGGAGGCGACGATAAGGTGAGGGGCTTTGGGCTGGTCGTGGCTGCAAGGAGGAGTGGGGGTAGCGGCGGTGGTCGACGAGAGCGAATCTAGTGGTTGAGGCAGCGGTTGATGGATGGAGCAGGAGGTCAAGGTGGGGAGGAGGAGCAGGGGAGGAGGGTCTGGTTGGGCTTGGGCTGGTCGTGGGCATAGGCGAGTGGCAGCGGGAGGAGGGCGAGCATGGCTGAGGGGACTTAGCTTGGTGGTTTGTGGTGCAAGGATGGTAGCAGCTATGGTGGCGCACTGAGAGGGGACTAGGGCTGGGTCGACAGGGAGGGGAAGGAGGCGGAGGGGAGAGTGGGGCTGTGAATGGCGGTTAAGATCTGGTGGAGCTCGATGACTACAGGCAGCAGCCTGGATGGGTTCTGACCTCAAGGGAGCAGGGGACGCGGTGGTCGGAGGCGGAGGTGCTCATGGAGACGGCTCAAAGTTAGAAGCATATGGCTGATGGCGGCGACAAGGGTGTGGGGGAGGCCGACAGCGACAGAGAGAGAGGTTGGGGGTGAGGTGACAGCGGTCGATGGCCAAGGGTCGGCGACGGCGAACAAGCAGAAAGAGATCGGGGAGAGAGAAAGAAGACAAAGGCGGCGGGTTTTTGGGGAAGAAAACAGAGGAGAGAGTGAATGATAATATATATATATATATATATATAGATAAAGAGAGAGAGAGAGTGAGTGAGAGGAAATTAGGGTTCCTAAAAAATTTAATTACAAATAATAATAATCACGTGAAAATTATCTACACATCAAAATGTATCAGTTATAGTATTACAACCGATAATACGCAATAGTAGAAATAATACAATAAATTACACAATTAAACAAGAATAATTAATAAAAAAATATAATTGCTTATATTTAAAATTAAATAAGTATGGGATAATTATCCATACAGTAAAACATACCAGTTGTACTAATACAACCGATAATATACAACAGTAGAAATAATCTAACAAATAATACAAATAATACGTAATTAATAATACAATATAATACACAAATTAATACGTAATAGTAACAATAATACAATGTATTATTTAAAATAATACGTAATAGTATCGATAATACAACAAATTAATTCTAGAAATTTTTACCGCACAAAATAAATTTATAAATATTAAAATCATTTAAATAAATATAAAATTGGAACCTTTAAATCGTAGAATTTTCTAGAAATCGAAAAAAATATAGATACTCTTTTAAAAATCATAATCAAATATTTTAAAATACTAGCAAATTATTTTAACTAGTATCAAATTTTACGGTCATTACATCCTACCCACTTTATCACAAATTCCATCCTTGGAATTAAAATAAGATATGCACAATATCATATAGTAATCTGTAAAGCAAAAATAATACATATAATAGCTAACAATATAAAATAAAAGTACATTAATAATGGACGTAGATAAAAAGACATAAAATTATATGCAACAATCATGTAATTATGTATTCAAAATATTTACACGACGAACACAATATCAAAATATACCAATAACCTTTATATCATTATACCTGTTAGAGTAACCAAATATGATATAAAAACTATAAACCCAATATGCATAAAGAATAAACATAATACAACATATGAACTGCCATGTAATAATTTCTAAAAGAATAATCAAATATGGACATAATAGTTATAAAACAATAATAGAGAGACTTGTGTATATGAAAAAATTGATAAATACAACAATTGAAAAAATTAATGAATAGACAATAAAATACATTATCAAAGTAAAATATACACAACCTAACAAAATAAAAACAACAAATAAACACAACAAAATATCTACAATATGCAAAAATTACATCTAAGCTGTATAAACTTATAACACTCATTTCACATCCTAAAATAAACTATGAAACTACTGATGAAACGTAAAAAAAATAACTATGTTAACCAATAAACAATATAACCTAAATAACACAAATAAACTAATAAATTAATAAAATTAAAGACAACATAAAAAACACATACAAGAAAAACATATAACTTGATAATAACCAAACTGTAATGATAACAAAATGCGTACATGAAAAGTAAAATGTGACCAAAATTATGTGGTAACATACACAGCAAACATGTACAATACGTAGAATTAATAAAATAAATGCAACACAACATAAAAATAACTATACTATAACGTGACCACAAACAAAAACTATAATAAAAACATAATAAATACTAAATCATAATAAGTATAGCAATACACAAATTGAAACGTGAAAAAAAAACATGAGCAAGAATACACTGCATAAAATATAAAACTCACTAACTACAAAAATATCTCGACTAAATACGTAACCATAATACAATATGTAAAAACACAAAAATCAAATCTAAACAAACACACACATTATAACAACCTTTAATAACCCTATACACAAACTATATAGTCATAACACCACACACTCACACCAAAAAATAATAACTCCTATTCAAAGAAAAATATAAGAATAAAATAATATTGATATAATATGAGCTTCGAAAAAATACAAAAATAAGAGAAACGAAACAGAAGAGTAACACGAGTCAAAATAATAAAAAATACCAATCTGACAAAGAAATACATAATTGAAGGACCCAATGCATTCAAATAAGTAACGAACAAATTGACAGTATAAAACTAAAAAAAATTAACACATACAAAAATCGTAGAATACACTGAAACATAAATGCTTACTAATAATACTGATACTCACAAACATACTGCTAGATAAAGAAGTATAATATATAAAACAAAAACTATGAAAGGTAAAATAGTATATAAGCAAATAAAAACATAAGAAGAGCATAATTCCGTATAATAAAAACACTGATATATTTTAGATAAACATACAATGAATGATTAATGAACATGTGAATATAAACGCCGATAATACTTGAAATAGAACACGATTAAACATGGTTGATACTAAAAATAATCAATGACTATAAATCAATAAAAAAAAATATCGTAAATATAAAAATCTACGTGATACACTATAATGAAAAAGATAATTGTAATTGTAAAAGAATCAAAAAGTAAAACATAACACAAGTAACGAAAATAACGAATAGAGAATGAACAACAAACAATGACATAAGAAAAGACATAAATATCTAAAAATACCATAAAATAAATACTAAAAAATAACATGCATATATAATGTATATTATCACAATGACAAAACAATACATATCGAAAATGAAGGAAACATACAACAAATGTGTAAATACATTATAAACAACCCATGAGTAAATGCTTTACATACCCACAAATGCATATTAGAATTACCTCTTATATTATTTATAAAAGAATAGTAATTAATATAACAAAATAACTATATAATTAGTAACTCAACTCTAAACTTAGCAATATAAATAATGCCTGAATATCAAAATAGAAATATATCGCTCTTAGAAATAATGAAACCATTGTGAACATACTAAAACAACCTAAACAAGATAAAATTGACTGATAAGAAAACCATGTACTAAAAATATTGTGAGTTAAAAATAAAGAATAAGAATGTATATGTAGAATATTAAAATCATGAACTTATTAAAGTATATCACTAAATATACGAACAATATAAAATAATCTAGAACATAAGTCAATGATAGATAGTATGACAGAAAACGCACGCATACATAATGTAGATATACAAAAGTATAATTAAACACAATAAAATAATCTAAATATCAGATATGATATGCAATGTATATGTGAAATCTAATGACATGATTTGAACAATTGAAAATGTATAAGTAATGATATATATTTTTAATAAAAATATAGAATATAACACTATGGGTGATACATAAAATAATATAATAAATGATGCAGAAATCAATACAATTAAATGATATATAAGTCAAATAAAAGAAAATATAGTTGTAAAAATAATAACACATATAATAACGACTGGTACGAGTGTTAGACCCTAGAGGGGGTGATTAGGGTCTTATGCTAATCTAATCCGATTTAAATGCCAATTAAAATTAATTAAGAAGTTATCCTAGCAAGTATGAAATATAACAAGTTATATGAACTAGGATAATCAATATGAACAACAAGATATATCCTAACAAAGAGATATAGGCAATGTATGTACAAGGATATAAAACTAACACAATGTGATATATCCTACCAAAGAGATATACAATATGATATATGCAAGGATATGTAAACTAACACAAGGGGTAAACAATTTAACTATAAATGTGATAGGGCAAAATGATCAACAAGCAATACACAATGGCGATGTAAGATATGAACATGAAAACAAGTGCTCCAATGCAATCACAAACAAAGGATATGTTTACGAGGTTCGGTCCCCACGACCTACGTCCCCGCTCCTCACCTCGAGGAGATACTCCACTATCACAATCGGGTTTTCTACGTTCACCCGAACAACGTTTACACCTCACAATATAATCACTATGCAATCACACCTCACACACTAAGTGTTGGTCCTAGCCCGTGTCCTCCTCCTCAAGTGCTCGGTTACAACCTCTCCCTAGGCACGTCAACCGACGCCACTCCTCTTGGATTCGACCCCGTCTCTCACCACACACTCCTCACTCGGTGTACAAGTGTATTACAAAGTGATTCTCACGATAAGCACAATATAACAAATGATTGTTCTCTCTAACAAGGTGAGAACTCAATTAGGCTCAACTCAATGTCACACAATCCCACAACCCAATTATATAATGTATGCAAATACAATAAGCTCAATGGTTGTGTGTGTAAACAAGGAGTAAATCAAATCAAACTAAACTCAAATAAAACTAGCTTTAATAGAAATGATAATCAACAAATAATTATAAATAAAAGCTAGAGTTGAGTTTAGGAAAACTTCTCTAGATGACAAGAGAGAGAGAGAGATGGATTGAATGCCCAAAATACAATTGATAATCTCCTTAAGCTCTTGTAAAACTTCCTTCATAAACCAAACCCTTAAACAAGCTT
>BQKN01064247.1:35795-75763 GCA_022839385.1 Asparagus kiusianus
TACATTACCCAAGCAATCTTGATCTTCAATAAGCTTGACTTGGTACACTATGCGGATGAAGCTTGAACTTGATCTTTAACTTGAATTGTACGTTGCTTCACTCCACAATTCCTCCAACCTCCATTGGATATCGTCGTTGAAGCGCTATTCCATCCATCCTCCAACTCGTTGTTTGTCTATAATAAATACGAAAACACAAATACTAGACAAACAACATTAGTGGTAAATTGTTTGTTAAACATCATCAAAACAAGAAGGCCAACAACGAGGATAGAGGAGTTATACAAAGAGAGGGTAGTTGCGAAGCGATGAGACAAGAACCGTGGAAAACTCTGGAGTCAAAGAGTGATAAGACAATAACGAAATGAAATCTATCAAGAAAATAGGATAATGGTTCAAGAATAGTCTCACAGATAAAATATGATATGTGTCCAAATTGTCCATTATGTTCTCACTGGTAGAAACTCGGGACCGTGACCTGCATGGGCCACCACTAAAACCTGTCACGCCCCGCTTTTCAAAATACGTCGGAATCGGAACGTGAACAAGCCCACGACATATTAGACTGAGGAGAAATAAGTACTAGACTCTTTCTACTTAAACTAATACGCTAAGTGTCATGAAAATAAACAATGTGAAGTTACAGGTCCCTGATCACAGAAAGCATGAATATAATGAACAACACAGAATAAAATAATACATATCACAAATAAATATTATCCTAGACATAAAATACGTGTTCAACATGCCTTTATACATAACTGAACAAAGGAATAATGAAGAAATATAAACTACATCGTTCCAAAGAAAAAGAAAGGAAAAGACTACAAAAGCAAAAAGATCATCAACTAAGAAGAGAGATAACTGAGCTTCGGCCTATTCTTCAACTCTATCTGCAAGGCACTCCTGTTGAGAATATCTTGGCTCTGGCACATCTCCAAACTGGACCTGTCCTTCCTCTAAGTCTGACATACACCAGAGAAAACAGGTGTACGTCAGCATGATGGCACATGTCAAGATCCCACAAAACAATAGAGTGAACGAAAATATAAGAAAAAAATGATACGATAACAGAAATGATAAAATGACGTGCAACTGGAAATCCAACAAAATCAATATGCGAAAACATGATAATCATAAGGCTAAATGCACACTATAACTGAGTCGAGTGCTAGCCATTGTAAAACTCACTGGTCCACATCTCAAATAAAGTCAACATTCATATCACCGGATAACTGACTATTCACAAATCATCTATACGCATCTAATACTGCTACACGAATCGGTCATAGGACTACAGCAATCCGATCTAGACCTGGTTCGAACTCAAGCAAAGCTCAGGTGACGAAACAAGTCACGAACAAAGGTGACTACACGAATTTACTTTAGCCCAACAAACCAACCCCAATGACTACACGAATTCACTAGCGCGAGCCTGGAAGATACATCAACAGTCACATCCGATCACATGAACAAATACTTTCCCATCCTAATTATTCTCATTTTTCTAAGTCAACAATCATAATCCACACTAAAACTCAGGTTCACCACCTAAACTCAATTAACACACCCATACATGTCACTAAGTCTGTTCATGACGCACGTGGTCACTAAGTCATGAATTTCTAAGGGTTCTCAATCACAACATGGACAATACATAGCAGACATGTCAAATACATTAAATCAATGCAAAACATGAAATGTGATCATAAACAGTAAAATTATGAATACAGCCCGGTTTCATTAATATCTTGTTATCCAACCCTCTAAACTACTCATACAACTTATCAGCAGCTAAATAATATTCAATATAGCTACGGTAAAAAAAATTTGAAAATCGTGATTGTTTTGTACATGAAATATCATGGTCTGCAATCATCAACACAAGATCATAAATTAATTTAAATCCAAGAATAAATAATCTTTTTGCCAAATAAATTCCTTTAAATCATAATAATTATCAAAAATATAATTCTTTTGTTGAAAATAACTTAACAACTCAAAATGACCCCTTTTGCTAAATAAATAATTTAAACTATTTATTCTAATAATTATTCAAAACTAATCCTTTTTCCAAATAAATCCTTCTCTCATCAAAATAATTCTAAAAACATCTTAATATAACCCTTTCTACAAAATAATTTTTCTTTAAATTACTTATCATATTATCCTTATTTAATTTTAATCATCCACAAGCCCACACAGTTATCACAATCTTCATACTGTAGCATAATCAAATCATAGTCTAATCCACGCATATGACTTATTCATAATATGTTTAAAAATTGAAACGAAGAGTCAAAGAGAGAGGGTGTAAAACCCCAAAAATTTGAATATTATGTAATATATAATAATACATGTGTTATATTATGATAAATGATATTTATTAATGTTTGAGTATACTAGTAATTTATTTGAGATCAATTCAATGTATATATGTGAATATAGAAGTGATATCATGCACACATGCATGGGCCTGAATCTGGAAAAAACAACCAGTTAAAAGTATATGTATTTTACACACCGAAGTAGTTGAAATCTGGAAAAACTTAAAGAAGTTGTAGGTCTCTTCAATAGCTTTCCAACAAAAATTATATCACCTTATTCTAAGGTCAGACGTGAAACTTATAGTTAAAATACCAAATGTTGTTTTCCTAGTCACAATAGGTTTCCTGGTTCGGGTCAAACAGGTTTGTTTTGGGTTTGCCTCTATAAATACATGTGTTTTTCATGAAAATTATTCTCTTTTATCATATCTATGAATCCTATTAGCCACTCTATCCTCTCAAAAACCCTAGATCTTTTTCTTATGAATTTTGAGAGCTTTGTGAAGCACAATACCGACACGAGGGCGAGATCTTTGACGTGTGACAAGGAAGAACAGGTTGTTTGTGCTCATGGATTGGTTGCTATTTATTTCAGAGGCTTAGAACAATGTTTGAGGGAAGATTATCTTCATCCAAACCCATCCTCATAGTTAAATAACTAGTGTAGATGATTAATATGATGTTAAATATGTGTTTCCATGTCTAAATCTTAACTTGTGATGTTAAAAATCAGATTTTTTTATGTTAAAACTTAAACTAATGCTAATTAGTAATCTTTTCTTACATTTTTTTCATAGTATCATGATCATGATTATTAGCGTTCTTCATAATTTCATTTATATATGAGAAAATTAAGAGATGTACTAAGTATATATTTTCTGCAGAAAATTACAGCACTTGTATAATATCGAACTAAGATTTTGAGATAGCAAATAAACTTGAAATTTAACCAAACTAGTTCCAAATGAAATCTTAATGTATCTAGTTTCTAAAAAATAAAACCATTATTAAAAAGAGTTTGTATAGAGAAAGATATATTCTTTTTACTAACAACATGTTCTGCAGAAAACCTACTGCACATGTACAATGTTTAACTAGAGATTTAGGATAACAAATGAACTCCAAACTGAACCAAACGTATGCCATGTGAAAGAGGTATGAATTCCAAAACAGAAAACTATTTGTAAAAATAGTTTTCCTAGAGAAAGATATGCTCATTTTACTAACAGAAGTCTTGTATATTTTCCTGCTCATTTTATGGAGCTGTGTTGCGCCGTTTTGAGATGCGTTTGCGGTGTTTTAAGCCACTTGATGTTATATGTATAGGCATGAATATGTTGTGTTACATATTTGAGAATCCCAAGGGGATTATGATGAGTTTTGATTTGATCATATTTGAATTAGATATCGTTCATACACATGTTGGATGTCGTTGATGAGCACAACTCAGTACTATATAGGATAGTGCGTCGATGTACCAGATATACACAGTTTATATATAAGGTGGATATTATTGATGGGCTTAGTTCAGTACTATATGAGGTAGTGCGTCGATATTCCACATGTACAGGCCATTGAGTCGGATTTTACGAGGCTTGATCTAGCCGTCCGTCCCGCACTAGGGTGCGATGAGGCTCGTAAGCAACATTTCTAGGATGCTTATTTGGTAGTCCGTCCTATACTCATGTTACGTACTGAGATTGTGATGAGACTAATGAGCCATGTACACAGTTCAGGATACCTACAGGTAGTCCATTGCACTGAGACAAATACTTGATAGCCTAAGTGTGGCAGATGTCGGTTATGAATACGACCTATTACTGAACTATATGACTGAGATACGTTGCTTTTGAAAGTATACAAAATTATCTGTTAGTATTTTATTCTATCTCCCCAGTGATAGTGGAAGATATTATAAATACGATGTGTTGATGTCTTAATTCTTTTACTGCTTTCTTTACTTCTTAGTTGTGATCAATGATTAGAGATTCACAACTTAAGATATATGGTATATATATGAGAGTTTCCTTGTTTGGATTATTTCGCTCGAGTACTACGTCTCGTGTTGTAGTTTTCTGAATGTTAATCCTACTTAGATACGGGGAAAATGAATCTATGTGGATTATGCTTAATAGATAGAGACTTCACTTCATCTAGCAGCCCTTTCCCTGGTGGCCGATGGAGGTAATCTTGCTGTAGCGCTCTGACGCTCTTGTTGTCATTCTTTTTCTTTTAAATTACTTTTTAGGTAGTTCAGAGTTTCGAAGAGCCACAAGGTGACGGAGTTCTGGCATAGTCGTCGTCGCGTATTTTTACTTGTAAAGACTCCACTGTAGTTTTGAGTTTTATTCAGAGATTAGAGTTTTATTTTCATATTGTAAAGACAATGTGCCTTAGTACGATTTTTAGTTGATTTATGTTGAGACATTTTTATTATTTAGATATCAGATGTATTATAGTTGAGACATGATTCTTTTTTATTTATGAGATATCTCTTCTATATAATATCTATTACATTTATTCCCTTTATTTTGCCTGTTTTGTACCTGCACTTCTATTTGGTTCCACTAGAGGATATTGCTGTGATTGGTAAAATGTGTTTATGCACAGTGTGGTTGCATGACAGGTTTGACATTCCTGGTTTCACCTTAGACTGCAGCCTTGTGTGAACCCAGGGGCGTCACAGTTGGTATCAAAGCTCTAGTTTCAGCATCCTAGGTTCATTCTTGTGTCGAATCATGGATCTGGGATAGAGTTTCCTAGGAATTATGTATAGAGTCCGCTAGGAATTCTTAGAATGAGTGAGGATGTTATATACGTATATTAAAAAATTTTAAAAAAATTGTGACAACTACCTTACTTTGATTGACAAGTAATTACCTGAGTGATAAGTGATACAATTTTTCCTATTGGTTTATGTTATATTATTTATGATTGGGATCTCACTTACTGTGTCAAATAAGCTCTCCTCTTAGTATTATAAACATTGGAATGAGGACGTGGTTGATGTAAAGCTTATACCCAGAGAGCTGGGCAAGTAGAGCATGAGCCGCAGCAATCTCCATAGTATCTGATCGACTTGATAACACTAATTGTAGAAGCAGCTACTAGCAACACTCGAGGAGTGAGTAGCAAGCCATATTTCACTTTCTGAAGTTCCACCACTAGTTGTACCAACCTACCTATTGAAGAGGTACTACTGAAGGTTTCACCATTGTCACATCCAGCTGTTAATAGAGTCGCAGAGCAGGAAGCTT
Source organism: Asparagus kiusianus (assembly GCA_022839385.1). NCBI lineage: Eukaryota > Viridiplantae > Streptophyta > Magnoliopsida > Asparagales > Asparagaceae > Asparagus > Asparagus kiusianus. The sequence continues at coordinate 41,380 of BQKN01064247.1, forward strand.
GGCTTGGTAAGATTGAGGAAGATATTAGAAGTTGGGAGCATAGAAATTTTAGGGCACATCGGATTCAGTTACAACCTATAAAAGGAGGAAATATGTGGGAAATACTTTTAGATTTACTTAACTTTTAGATTTACTTAACATCGACTCAGTACATAGGCAGAGATTAGTTATATTCAGCTTAAAGGACGACGTCGGAGGATAGCACCGATTTCAGTTATGCCGGAGCAGCGAATGTTAATTTTATTGAAGGATTTCATCTACTATTTTGAAAAGCAGCTAGACCTAACCCGATTAGAGTAAGGAGACATACTAAGAGTTAATTTTGGAAGCAGAATTATCCAAAGACCAGGGCAAGGATAATAAACCTTTTGCAAGACCGGGAGGAACCCAGCAATGGGGTAAGGATTTTCATCACCAATAGCAGATTAGTGGTCTGGGTCAGCAGTCGTAGGGCCACGGTTACAGCCAGTAGTAGAGGATCGAGGCACCACCTATCATTCCGAGGATAAAGGGACCAACATGCTAGATTCACGCTATCCAGAAAATTCCTGAGGGATAGATAGTCCCATAAATTCTACCGTTAGTAGCATAACAGTCACCAGCCATCGATAAAGTTTATGTAATTGTACCGCGTGATCACGATGCGAGCGGAGCTTTCTTAGTGATTATTCCTTTTCAAACGGATCTTGTTTGATTCAGGAACTTCGCATTCTTTATCTCTCATACATTCATGGATAGGTTTTAGCTAGTTGCACATCCTTTAGATGTACCGTTATCTGTTTCTACTCCTTTAGGGGAGGTGTCCTTATTAGAGAGTGTCCATAGGATACGTGTCATCAGTCTAGATGAGTTCGAATTTATCATAGATCTAATCATTTTGCGGATGTCAATGTTCGACATCATTCTTGGTATGGATTGGCTATCATCCTACCATGTTTTATGTTAGTATGGACTGTTTTGCTAAAACAGTCAGCTTGCGAGCATCCAATGGGTCTGAGTTGATAGTAGTGACCTCATAGGGCAACCGGTTTGTGGAGTCATTTCTGGCATACATCGAGGAGGTGATGCTGTGAGATCGTGGTGTCGATTTGAGCGAGACGTGAGTGGTGTCAAAGTACTAGGATGTCTTTCAGGACATACCGGGTTTACCTCCAGTGAGAGAGGTCGAGTTTTTCCATCGAGTTGCAGCCAGGTACGAGACTAATATCCTAAGCACCCTATCGTATGACACCTGCTAAGATGAGGGAGCTACAGACCCAGTTAGATGAGTTATTATCTCAGGGTATTATTCGCCTAGGGTTATTCTCCGTGGGGAGCACCGGTTCTTTTTGTGAAGAAGAAGAACGATAGTATGCGCCTATATATAAATTTTTGTGAGTTGAACAAGGTCACTATCCAGAACAGGTACCCATTATCGAAGATTGACGACTTGTTTGACCAGCTATAGGGAGCACATCATTTCTCTAAGATTGATCTTCATTCTGGCTATCACCAGTTGCGGGTTCGGAATATGGATATTTCCAAGACCACCTTTCAGCAAAGGAGGATCGTCCTCACTCATCTTTGGGAGTTCATCAACACCCCTCAGGCGAGTTTTATCTCACACAATCCTACACTTATGTTTGAAACGTTTTTAATAAAGTTTTCCTATGTTTTATGAGCCTAAAATGCTATTTTATGTATAAAGATAGATCTTTCTATTGTATGTTGCAAAAAGAACAAGTGTTTAGTTAATAATGATCACCCACGAATTTTTTAATACAGATTTAGATCTAAAAATTTTCCTATCAAGAGTTTTGAAAAAAAGATAATTGTTTTAAAACTTGTCGACATGCATACATGTGTTTAAAAAGGTTTCTTTTTGTCTATAGTGATTAGATTGTATTTTTTTACATATTCTAGAAATGGTAAATCACGTATATAGGATTTGTAGTATATAGAATCGTCATATAATAGCTTTTGAATCAACCTCGAGGAGCAGAAACCTGTAGAAAAGGTTTCTGTCTCTTCGCGGTCGACCGCTGGGGAATTTTCTGTAGTTCTTGTTGTTGCATAAGTTTGTATGGATGGCGAGACACCTAGGTTATATGGGATTATAATATACTGAGATTTATGTATATGAGTTGACTACGGACACGAGTTTTAGATTCACTCACTGAGGCACGAGAGTGAGTAGTAAATATGCTGATTTTTTTATATTACATTCATATTGAAGTCCTCGTGTATTCACTCACCGAGGCACGTGAGTGAGTAGTAAATATGTTGATTTTTTTATATTACATTCATATTAAAGTCCTCGTGTTAGACTATAATCCATTGAAGTCCTCGTGTTGGACTATAATCTATTAAAGTCATCGTGTTGGACTATAATCCATTGAAGTCCTTGTGTTAGACTATAATCCATTACAATCCTTGTGTTGGACTTTAAGCTTTTACAGTTCATGTATTGGACATTTATCTATTTCAGTCTATGAATTGGGCACGTATTTGACATCTAATAGGTTATTGATATTATGGTTGGAGATAGAGCGATATTTCCTTATTGCTCCACATTGTAGCTTTTTTTTGGGATTTGGTATTTAGCTATTTACAATTTGGTATCTTTCACCCGAAGCACTTGTTCTGCTTAGTTAGGGGTTAAGTAGGAATATTTGCATTCTAAATCATTAAATGTATATTTTACAATATTTTATATCTGAAGATTTATAGTAATGTATTATTAATCTCTAAGATACGTTTGCGGAATTTTGGGGACAAAATTCTTTTAAGGGGGGAAGAATGTAAAACCTAAAAAATTTAAATATTTTATAATAAATAATAATAAATATGTTACATTATAATAAATAATATTTATTAATGTTTGAGTATAATAGGAATTGATTTGAGATCAATTCAACGTATATATATGAATATAGAAGTGATATCATGCACACGTGCACGGGCCTGAATCTGGGAAAAACGACCAATTAAAAATATATGTATTTTACACACCAAAGAAGTTAGAATATAGAAAAACTTAAAAGACCAAAGTTGTAGAGCTCTTCAAGTTCTTTCCAACAAATCTTATATCACCTCATTCTGAGGTCGGACGCGAAAGTTATGGAAAAATGACCAGTTTTGTTTCGGGCTTGCCTCTATAAATACCTATATTTGTTACAAAAATTATTCACTTTTATTATATCTATGAACCCTAGCTGCCACCCTCTCCCCTCAAAAACCCTAGATCTTTTTCTTATAAATTTTGAGAGCTTTGTGAAGCATAATACCGACACGAGGGCGAGATCTTCGACGTGTGATAAAGGAGAACGGGTTGTTTGTAATCGTGGATTGGTTGATGTTTATTTCAGAGGCTTAGAACAAAGTTTGAGGTAAGATTATCTTCATCCAAACCCATCCCCATAGTTAAATAACTAGTGTATTGTTTGGGGAGAAAGTTGATATAGTCATTGCAGTGTTCATTACAACTTCAAACGTTACAACGAAAACAAAAGTTAGTCTTTTGATAAGACCCTTACACAATGAAAATAAAATAATACAACTCTATTCAAGCAAACGCAACGGGTGTTTATCGCCTGCTGCTTGCGTGGGATCTTGGCCTGTGACGGGGACGTTGATATCCGTGGACCACCAAATGATCAGATCAGATCCGGAGCTTCGTTGATTCGTGAAGGAATGAAGAAACCGAAGCAATTATCTCGGCAACAGCGAGATAACCACTCTTCTCGAGATCACCGCAACAGGGTAATCTCAAGGAAAAGAACCGGGCTGCAGATCTGACGAACTCCTCTTCTTTATGCTGAAGAATTCACTGAAGTCTCCTCCTCTTTTCTAAAATTCATGGCTCTTCAATCCTCAATTCAGCAGGGCTTCGCCGACGCTTGAGAATTCCAGATCTAAAAAAATAAAGGTCCTGGGGCTTTATTTATAGGCTTCAGGACCCCTGTTTTTGGATAAGAACGACAGATTTCCTCTTATCCTCAGTTGTAACCACTTAACCACGTTCTTGAATAGATTCAGATTAGTTAGAGCAAATCCAGGTGGCTAACATCGAAAAATGACCAAAAACAGCCAAAAACAGCATTTTGTGTCTACGGATACCCGTGGGTATCTCGGTGTGGCCGAGATACTTAAGAGTGTCTCGGTTTGGCTCAGGGCTTTTGTCCGTTTTTGCCGTATTTTCATCATCCGAACTCGGAATCACATGATCCAGAATGCATCAGAAAGATAACGAGGACATCTACAAGATCTCATGATTGAATCATATGTGGAGTAAATGGAACACAAGGGGCACTTCACCTTACATAAGCGACGTGCAGCTCCAGCTTCATTCGTGTTTCGATTATTCCAAAATTCCGTTGCTTCGCATGGTCTATCGACTCACTTCATGCGTTCGTCATCATCAAATGAGCTTTTGTGACTTGAATAGTGATGTTCATCGTCTCCTCTCCGTCTCGAGTCGCATGCGGGGACCTATAGGCAATTTTTGACGCCTACAAACCCCCTCCAAAGTGTTTCAGTCTCGTTTCTTTTATAGATGAGCCTGAAATACTTTGGATATGATCGGTCCAACCTTCAATCGGTACAAAAGAACCTATAGTTAGCTTTGATTCTTGACTCCTTCGATTTTCAATCTATTCGATATTTTGACAAATAGCTGAAGTTCTCTCGACGCTCCGTTTATCGTCTGGCCGTCGTCAAAATCTTGAATCAAAACTGGTGAATTGGTTTTGGCTCGTATCGTCGAGTTGACTTTGAATTGACCATCTCCATCACGATATATTAACTTGTGTTGACCTTCATCGTAATGCGTTGACTGGCGTTGACCTAGGGTTACGCATTGACCGGCATTAACCTAAGGTTTCGGATCACCCGACGTTGACTTTTCATTACAACGCATTGACTAGCGTTGACCTAGGGTTACACATTGTTCGGTGTTAACCTAGGGTTTCGGATCACCTGACGTTGACTTTTATCACAACGCGTTGACTGGCGTTGACCTAGGCTTATGCGTTGACCGACGTTAACCTAGTGTTTCGGATCGCCCGACGTTAACTTTTAGCGTAACGTATTGACTAGCGTTAACCTAGGGTTACGTGTTAACCGGCGTCAACCTAGGGTTTGGGATCCCCCAACGTTAACTTTTTACCACAATGCATTGACTGGCGTTGACCTAGGGTTACGCGTTGACCGACATTAACCTAGGGTTTCAGATCACCCGACATTGACTTTTATCATCGCAACGCGTTGACTGGCATTGACCTAGGGTTACATGTTGATCGGTGTTGACCTAGGTGTTGACCTAGGGTTTCGGATCGCTTGAGGTTGACTTTTATTGCAACGCGTTAACTGGTGTTGACCTAGGGTTACGCGTTGACAGGCATTGACCTAGGGTTTTAGATCACTCGACGTTGACTTTTATCATCGCAACGTGTTGACTGGCGTTGACCTAGGGTTACACGTTGACCGGCGTTGACCTAGGGTTAAGGATCGCCCGACGTTGACTTTTATCATCATAACGCATTGACTGGTATTGATCTAGGGTTATGCATTGACCGACGTTGACCTAGGGCTTCGGATCTCCCGACGTTGACTTTTATCCCAACGCGTTGACTAGCGTTGACCTAGGGTTACGTGTTGTCTGGTGTTGACCTAGGATTACGTGTTGACCGGCATTGACCTTAGGGTTTCGAATAGCCCGACGTTGACTTTTCATCGCAATGTGTTGACTGGCGTTGACCTAGGGTTACGCGTTGACCGGTGTTAAACTTAGGGTTTTCGTATCACCCGGCGTTGACTTTTCATCGTAACGCACTGACCGGCATTGACCTAGGGTTACACGTATACCGGCGTTGATCTTAGGGTTTCAGATCGACCGACCTTTTCATCGTAACGCACTGATCGGCGTTGACCTAGGGTTACACGTTGACAGGCATTGACCTTAGGGTTTCGGATCGCCCGGCGTTGACTTTCATCGCAACGCGTTGACCGGCATTAACACAGTTTATACTCGTACGTTTATTGGAGTTTACATAGTTTAAGCTCTTAAGGTATTGGAGCGTGGCGGTCCCATATATCGTGCTACAGGACCAACTATTGAAGTTGTTTCGTCTGTGGGTATGGATCTTATCCTGAAGTTTGTTGGATGCTCGGGTCACGAGACCAACTAATAGGGTTGATGCGACAATGACTCTCACATTCATAGGATTTTTGGCAAACCCTCAGCCATCAACGGGTTTGATGAGCCTTTACCGACTACCGTTTGAGTCGGGCTAGCATGCGAATTGTTTAAGTGCGTTCCGCATATGACGTTGTGCTAAAAGAGTTAACTCTTTTAGTGCTACGATATTAAATACGTAGACTTCGTCTTTCTCACGGGAATAGACTACCCGACAACACGTGTTAGGCGTTGAGTTATCCCTTCATAGGATTCGGGATAAAAGTTCCCAGACTTGGATTCTAGTATCTTCTTCAATCGGTAAAAGACTAAACCGGCAACGCGTGTTAGACGTTGACTTATCCCTACTTAGGATTCGAGATAAAATTCCCTATGCGTATAAGGCACGGATTACGGAGTTGAAGGATGGTGTCGAAAAATAGGAGAGGAAGAATTTTATTTTCTATCTCCCAAAACTAAAGAGGAAGAATTTTATATTCTATCTCCAGTTGCCAAGGAAACTCGAAGTGGGATCTCCACCCTAAGAATCCGGAAAAGTAAAACTAGGAGTGGGATCTCCACTCTGAAAATCAAAAAGATTCAAGCAACCCTAACTTTTATAAGGTTGGTTGCTTAATCCAAGAAAAGAATTCCTTATTTATTAAGGTAAAATTCCGATTTCGGCCCTAACTTTTATAGGTTTGGCCGAGTAGGAAAAGGTTAAAGTCTTTCGTTTATCCAAAGGAGCATTCTGGTCTTGGTCCTAATTATCTGCAGGTTTGACCAAGTAAGGTTGGAGGCAACCCTAACTTTTATAGATTTGATTGCTCAAATTGAAAGTGGACCTCTCGTTCATGGAAGGAATCGAGAGGAGATTTTGGTTGTGGTCCTAACTGTTTAAAGGTTTGACCAAGATGGGAATTTGAGACGACCCTAACTATTTAAAGGTTTGATCGTTCAATTTGTGGACCTCTCGTTCATGGAAGGAATCGAGAGGGGATTTTGGTTATGGTCCTAACTGTTTAAAGGTTTAACCAAGATGGGACTTTGAGACGACCCTAACTGTTTAAAGGTTTGATCGTTCAATTTGTGGACCTCTCGTTCATGGAAGTAATCGAGAGGGGATTTTGATTGTGGTCCTAACTGTTTAAAGGTTTGACCAAGTAGGCAGTGGGAGTAGGAGTACAAATCATAGTGGGAGTGTTAATTTGTACGAGTCACTCAGAGGGAGTTCCTGGTGTTAAGTGATAAATACTTAACACGGAGGGGTTCGACAATCGTCAATGATCAGGATATTAAAATTCCAAGTATTATGTCTGGAATTTAACAATGGGAATGTTAAGTGTACAGACGCATTGGAAGTTTGAGTGGATTCAACCGAAAGGAATTTTGGTGGTTCCATCGTTAATTAGTCTGATTAGTAGGAATTTTGTGGTGGAAGACTGTAAGTTGTCAAACACCAATGGGAACTTTGTGAGGGAAGATTGATCCAACGAAGTGATCGAATCTCATCTCAGTAAAAGAGTGTTCGGAAATCACAGTGGGGGCTTAGTGTTTATCACTTTGTTTGTAATGATCGGGTTATCCCTACGAAAATTACATGTAGCATTCTTCCGGGAACTACCTGTTATATGAATCATCCACGCCCAGCTTTTCTTGTGAAACTGGGTTTATCCTTGTATTTAGCTGTATGCTCGGGTTATCCTTAAGAATACCATGCATGGCACTCTCCAGGGACTTTCCGTGAAAGAAAGGAAATAGTTTAGACTCATATACCTGTTGGAGTATCGAGGAGCAGCTTATGCTTGTATACTCTTCGGAGTGGTGCACCGTCATTTGGCTTATTCTAGCTTTATAGCACCAGAGTCGATTAGAGCTTGAATCTTTAGACCGAAACAAATCTCAGTAGGATGGAGAACCCTCCTGTGATACGCACAGTACTTTGGGTCCGTAATCCTCTTAGCTCCCTCCTGATCTTTAATAGTTGGTAGCTCAATCTCACTGTTATTCAGGAGGTACTCAAAAATATCTGAAACTTCCTCATCCTTGAAAGAGTACTCTTTTTGGAGTCTTGGATCTGGAGCCCTTTGCTGCTTTTGAGGTTGTTGTTGTGACATCTGATTATTATCACTAGCAATCGCAGGCATTGACTACTGGCTTCTTTCGATCTTCTTCCTTCTGAGGAAGCGTTCGGCTTGTTCACCGTGCATCTTCAAATCTTTTCAAGTCTTGGACGACTTTAATCCCATAACTCCTAACACGTCTAAATAGAGATTGTTGTGGCAAGTTTGTAGGATGAATTCCTCCGTGATCGGATCTCGAGAATTTATTGCCTTGTTTCGGAAGCGTTTAACAAAGTCGGCGACTATTTCTCTGTCTTTTTGCTTCTCATTGAAGAGTGTCTTGATGGATGCCTCGGCGTCGTCATCAAAGAAGTTGCCGAGGAATGAGCTCTCTCTATATTGTCCCAGTTGTTGATATTTCCAGGCTTGAGACTACGGTACCAATCAAAGGTAGGCCCACGAAGGGTGCTAACGAATGACCGAACCATCAATGCTTCATTGTCGGATATCATGCCCAAGTGAAACTTGAAGTAGATCAAATGTCGAGTGGGCGAGCCCTTCCCGTCGAACGACATGAAGTTGATTAGGTTGAATTTGGCCGGATACGGGATCGACTCCCACTCTCTCGGGTAAGGACACGGAATGTCGATCTTCTTTACCTCTCGAGCAGACATCAGAGTGTTGATTTTGCTCTCGAGATCCTTCATCTTTTCGTCCTCATCTGTATCATGCTTCGGACAATTTCTGAGAGAAACAACAGGACCACCCTCAGCGTTGTTATCTTCGGTAGGACCACCCCTAGCATTATTGTTGTCGGGAGGGATATAAATGTTGATAGTCTCATCCGGTTCTGGATCACTATCTATTGTATTGACTTGTTCTACTGCAACGTTATGATGACTGGATTCGCCAATCTGTCTTGATAAAGATTGCAGTTGTAGGTCATGTAACTCCCTCATCCGTTGTATGTTCAGTTCTATTTCAACCTTAAATTCTTCTTTCTGCTTAGCGAGGGAATATTTGATCATTTGAGTTATTTGGTCAGGAGTGATGGTGAGCGCTTCACGGGATTACCCTGGGCTGGATACAGTAGCATTTGAAGCAATTGCGGAGCAAGCGTCTGACGCTTCGTCATCTGAGGATAATCCTCTATTCATCCTTGGATAATCCTTATGTCTAGTGGTTCCCGATTACAAACGGGTCAGACAATGTGATATGAGGGTATCAGAATTAGAAAGTCGAATCGACTTTCCCTTGTCATCCATGTTGATGGTGACCGCTGATTGTTTAGGTCCTACAGCTTCTAGCTGGAGCCGAGACATTAATTGAGCTATTCCCGAATTAACTCTTCTTCCTGGAAAAAAGTTAGGGCTAGACCCGTTTGAAACCATCGGAGACTTTTCCTTGTTGACTATGTTAATGGTAACTTCTGGGAATTCATCATCTCGAACGACCGATCTTCTTTTGTGAAAACACCTTGATTTGTGCTTCGATGCTTCAGAGAAAAGCCTTTGGAATACCGAGACCCTCTGTGAAGCGGTCTTAGGATAGCTACACGCTGATAATACTGTCCTGATAAGTTTGGTACACGGACAGTGAGAGTCCGCTTCTCGGGTACTTTTCTTCCGAGGTTTATTCATACCCCCAGCCTGATAGTACAACTCATCGGCATTATGCCCGGAGCAACCTATCGGGTGTTTACATGAATTCTTAGGTATAACGCGTTCATCTATCTGACACATTTTCTTCTAAGTAAACAACGCCTTGTTAGCGTCTACAGTAGTCACTCGTTTGGAATCACACTTTTCTGAGGGTGAAACCCTAACGGGCTCCTGGCCTTCTGTATGCACCCCCAAACGGGCGGTTATAAGAATCAACTTGTTAGGAGGTCGCATACGACCCCCAGTCTGGATGTTTGCACGGGGTTCCTTCAACAGTCCCAAGTATTCCTTAACAGGCACTCTGCCTTGATCTTCGGGTAGAGAATCGAGTCAATCCTTCAATGGAATTCTAACTCTGGACATATCCACACCGCTGTAGGGTTCCACCGGAGATGTGGGAGCGGAAGGAGCGGGATCCGAAGTTGACGAAGGCTGGGGAGCAACGTTGCCTGCTTTTTCCTTATGCGTTGATTGAGCCTTTGGCATCCAAATTTGTTTGGATCTTGGCAATCTCTTAGCTGTCTCTTCCTTTTTCATATCTTATGCTTTTCGTACAAGAATCTGGGCATGCGTAAGAAGTGTACGACGCTTCTGAATGCGCTCCTTAAGAGTGGAACGGTTCCGTTTAACATGAACCCATTCATTAGTAGGTGATTAGGAGGAGGTTCCCGAAGTTTGCTGTGGAGATGGTTTAGCCACTCGGCACTTTCTGAACTCCAGATCTGCTTGGTAACGGAGTCCATACACCTGATCCAAAGCCTTGGTGAATTGGCACGCAAGGCGTTAGCATTGCCTTTGATGTGCTCTCTTTGATAGAGTTTGTGTGTTTTCAGCAGTCGACTCCTTGATCAAAGAGGAGTTCAGATCTGCAGATCTGGCTTTATCGGACGCTGACGGATCGTTGCGAAGTGCATCTACAGCAGCGGTAGCGGGGAGATTACCTTCTTAAGTCTTCAGATCTGAAGACTAGCGGATCTTCCGGGAGAAGGAGACCTTCCTAGGCTTATGAGGAGAGGCAGATCTGGAGGAGGAGGAGGAGACGTACTCCTTAAACTTTTGTTGGCCGAACTCGTATTCGACCTCTTCAGCCATGGGGATCCTAATTGCTGGTTGCGGCACGACAGCTCCGGCAGCGAAGTTGTTGGCTTCCACTGTGGTCGCCAGCTTGTTAGCGGTAAAAGTTAATATCTTCATTACTGAATTCATTACACGTTTATCGATTATAGATTCAAAGTAAAATTAGTCTTTTTATAAGACTTTCTTACACAATGAAAGTAAGAAAAATATAACTCTCTTCAAACAAACGCAACGGGTGTTTATCACCTGCTGTTTGCGTAGGATCTTCGCCTGTGATGGGGACATTGATATCCGTGGACCACCAAATAATCAGATCCAGAGCTTCGTTGATTCATGAAGGAATTAAGAAACCGAAGCAATTATCTCGGTGACAGCGAGATAACCACTCTTCTCGAGATCACCGTAACGGGGCAATCTCAAGGAAAATAACCAGGCTGCAGATCTGACAAACTCGTCTTCTTTATGCTGAAGAATTTTCTGAAGTCTCATCCTCCTCTCTGAAATTTGCGGCTTTCAATCCTCAATTCAGCAGGGCTTCGCCGACACTCGAGAATTCCATATCTAAAAAATTGAAGGCCCTGGAGCTGTATTTATAGGCTTCAGGACCCCTGTTTTTGGATAAGAACGGCTGATTCCCTCTTATCCTTAGTTGTAATCACTTAACCATATTTTTTGATAAATTCAGATCAGTTAGAATAAATCCAGGTGGTTAACATCGAAAAACGGCCAAAAATAGCATTTCAGGTCTGCGGACACTCGTGGGTGTCTCGGCGTGGCCGAGACACTCATGGGCGTCTCGGCTTGGCCGAGACACCATGTGGTGTCTCGGTTTGGCTTAGGGCTTGGTCTCGTGCGCTTCGTCCATTTTCACCGTATTTTCATCATCCGAACTCGGAATCACGCGATCCAGAATACGTCAGAAAGCCAACAAGGAGATCTACAAGCTCTCATGATTGAATCATGTGTGGCATAAATGGGACATGAGGGGCGCTTCATCTTTGGTAAGCAACGTGCAGCTCCCGCTTCATTCGTGTTTCGATTATTCAGAAATTCCATTGCTTCACATGGTCCGTCGACTCACTTCATGCGTTCGTCATCATCAAATGAGCTTATGTGACTCGAATAGCGATGTTCATCATCTCTTCTCTGTCTTGAGCTGCGTGCGGGGACCTATAGGTAAATTTTGACGCCTATATGTAGATGATTAATATGATGTTGAATATGTGTTTTCATGTTTAAATCTGAACTTGTGATGTTAAAAATCAGATTTTTTTAATGTTAAAACTTAAACCAATGCTAAATTAGTAATCTTTTCTTGTTGTTTATGATAGTATCATGATCATAATTATTTATTCCTAATTTCGTTTATATATGAGAAAATTAAAAGATGTATTAAATATATATTTTATGCATAAAACTATAGCACTTATATAATCTTTAATTGACATTTAAGATAGTAAATAAACTCCAAATTTAACCAAACCAATTCCAAATGAAAGATTTTGTATCTAGTTTATTAAACAGAAAACCATTCTTAAAAAAGGGTTTGTATAGAGAAAGATATATTATTTTTACTAACAACATGTCTTGCAGATATACAATGTTTAACTAGAGATTTAGGATAACAAATAAACTCCAAACTGAACCAAACTTATACCATTTGAAAGATGTATGAATCTAGTTTTCAAAATAGAAAACCATTTGTAAAAATAGTTTTCCTAAGGAAAGATATGCTCATTTATTTTACTAACATAAGTATCGTCTGTTTTCTTGCTCATTTTGTGGAGCTGTGTTGCGCCATTTTGAGATACGTTCATGGAGTTTTGAGCCACTTGATGTTACATGTATAGTCATAAATATATTGTGTTACACATTTGAGAATCCTAAGGGGATTATGATGAGTTTTGATTTGACCATATTTGAATTAGATATCGTTCATACACATGTTGGATGTCGTTGATAAGCACAGCTCAGTACTATATGGGATAGTACGTCGACATACCAGATATACACAGTTTATATATGAGGTGGATATCATTGATGAGCTCAGTTTAGTACAACATGGGGTAGTGCGTCGATATTCCACATGTATAGGCTATTGAGTCGGATTTTAGGAGGCTTGATCTAACCGTCCGTCCCGCACTAGGGTGCGATGAGGCTCATGAGCCGTATTTCTAGAATGCCTATTTGGTAGTCTATTCCACACTCATGTTACGTACTGAGATCACGATGAGACTAATGAGCCGTGTACAAAGTTCAGGATACATACAGGGTAGTCCGTTGCACTGAGACAATTACTTGATAGCCTAAGTGTGGTAGATGTCGGTTATGAATACGACCTATTACTAAACTATATGATCGAGATATATTACTTTTGAAAGTATACAAAATTATATGTTGGTATTTTATTCTATCTCCTCAGTGATAGTGGAAGATATTATAAATACGATGTGTTGATGTCTTAATTGTTTTACTACTTTCTTTACTTCTTAGTTGGGATCAATGATTAGAGATTAGAAACTTGAGACATATGGTATATATATAAGGGTTTCCTTGTTTGGATTATTTCGCTCAACGTACTATGTTTCGTGTTGTAGGTTTCTAAATGTTAATCCCACTTAGATACAGGGAAAATGAATCTAGGTAGACTATGCTTAATAGATGAGTCTTCACTCCATCTAGCAGCCCTTCCCCTAGTGGTGGATGGAGGTAATCTTGCTGTAGCGCTCTGACGCTCTTGTTGTTATTTTTTTTAAATTACTTTTTAGATAGTTCATAGTTTCGGAGAGCCGCAGCGTGATGGAGTTCTGGCATAGTCATCGTCGCGTATTTTTACTTGTAGAGACTCCACTGTAGTTTTGAGTTTTATCCGTATATTAGAGTTTTATTTTCATATTGTAAAGATAATGTGCCTTAATACGATTTTTAGTAGATTCATGTTGAGATATTTTCATTATTCAGATATCAGATGTATTATAGTTGAGACATGATTCTTTTTTATTTATGAGATATCTCTTCTATATCATGTCTATTATATTTATTCTCTTTATTTTGCCTGTTTTATACCTGCACGTCTATTTGGTTCCACTAAAGGATTTTGATGTGATTGGTAAAATGTGTTTATGCATAGTGTGAGTGCATGACAGGTTTGACATCTCTGGTTTCACCTTGGACTACAGCCTTGTGTGAACCCAGGTGCATCACAGAGGGATCTTGCCTCAGGTACGTCGAACGAGTTGAACTACGCGGGTCGGATCTAGCATGGTGGGGCGTGGCGTCGGCTAGGTGCTGTAGAAGGGAGGCGACGACGAGGCGAGGTGCTTTGGGCTGGTCGTGGCTACAAGGAGGAGTGGGGGCAGCGGTGGTGGTTGACGAGAGCGGATCTAGTGGTTGAGGCGGCGGTTGATGGCTGGAGCAATAGGTCAAGACGAGGAGGAGGAGTAGGGGAGGAGGGTCTGGTCAGGCTTAGGCTGGTCGTGGGCGTAGGCGAGTGACAGCGGGAGAAGGGCGGGCATGGCTGAGCAGACTTGGCTTAGTGGTTTGCGGTGCAGGGATGGTGGCGGCTATGATGGCGGGCTGAGAGAGGACTGGGGCTGGGTTGACAGAGAGGGGAAGGAGGCGGAGGGGAGAGTGGGGCTATGAACAGCGGTGAAGATCTGGTGGAGCTCGACGACTGCAGGCGGCGGCCTGGGTAGGTTCTGACCTCAGGCGAGTGAGGGACGCGGTGGTCGGAGGCGGAGGTGCTCAAGGCGACGGCTCTGAGTTAGGAGCGTATGGCTGATGGCGGTGAGAAGGGTATGGGGGAGGCCGACGGCTTTTTGGGGAAGAAAACAAAGAAGAGAGAGAATGATTATATATATATATATATATATATATATATATATATATATAGAGAGAGAGAGAGAGAGATAGGAAATTATGGTTCCTAAAAAATTAATTAAAAATAATAATAATCACGAAAAAATTAAATAATTACGTAAAAATTATCTACACATCAAAATGTACCAGTTGTAGTATTATAACTGATAATACGTAACAGTAAAAATAATGCAAGAAATTGCATAATTAAACAAGAATAATTAATAAAAATATAATTACTTATATTTAAAATTAAATAATTAAGAGATAATTATCCACACAGTAAAACGTACTAGTTGTACTAATACAACTGATAATATGTTGTTTGGTGGAAAATTTGTAATAAGACAATAAAAAAAATTGAATTTGATTTATTCTTTCTAACTACTTAGAAAAATAATGTTTACAACTCTCTCAACCTTAATTACAATTTGAATTTCATGATTACAAAAGAGAAGATAATTGATGCAAATTCTCTCCTTTTTTTAAGTTTGGGTTCTTCACGGTGGCGATGAGATGTCTCGCCCGAATGCTTGCATTGAGTTTGCTTCTCATTGATGATCTGATCGTCTTGTTTCACTAGAACGATTGATGGAACTTGCATGGAAAGTGGGAAACTCTTAACGAGTTAAAGAACTCTGAACAAGTTGAAAAACTCTGTAAAAGAGTTGATTTGAATCGAAAATCTGTTAATAAGTCAAGGCCGAAAGCTCCAAGGACTGCTCCAAAAGATGAATGTCGATCTCTCTTTTGTGCAATTTTGATCTTTAAAATTCCAGATCAAAGATCCTAAAAAAAGAAGATCTAAATTAAGCTAATTTTTTAGCTATTTATAGGGCTTTTTAGGGGTGTAACCGCACCCTAAAATCTCTCCTTAATGGGGTGTAACCGACCCTATTTCATGGAAAACAGTTTTGAAACTGTTCAAGTGGTTTAAGGGGTGTAATCCCCCCCCAAAAAAAATTCATAGGAGAAAGGTTTTAGAACTGTTTAACTTGTATTTGAACGAGTCAAATGTAAAATCTATGTTCTGGGCACGAACGCTATGTTCTGGGACTAAAACACAGAGTTGGAACCTGCGTGACGATTGAGAACGCACAAGACGCGCTGCATTTTGAATCTAGAATGCAAGGCCGACCCTTACGTTTTGATGTTGGAACGCAGCTCTTGAGCTTTGCGTCTCGTTCTGGAACACATCTACGGGCTTTATGTTTTGCTTATGGGAATTTGGAACGTGGCCACGAGCTGTGCGTTTTGAATCTGGGACGCAGAGGTGAGTTCTGCATCTAGATTTGAAGAGACCGTCAATTTGTAGTCTCTTTTGCTAGAGCGTTGCAAAGATCGTTATCTTGTAATCTTTGTCTTGGATCTTTGAAAATATGAGAGTCGTCAGTTATTACGAAGGTCGTCAGATTGTAACCTTTATCAATCTACGTGAAAGTATTTAAATTCTAGCCTTGTGGAAGTCGTCCGATTGTAACTTTCATCATTAGTGTTTGATGGGAGATCAGCTATCTACATTGAATTTTAGACAGACTTTAGAACCCCCTCCAATGTTTTCGAATGTTCACAGTTGACTAGGACGAATTTTTGGAATACTTTGGATCTTAACATTGATCTTGGAGTTGTTGATTCCTTGTCGTAAAGGAGTTGTTCTCCGCACTCGCTTCGAAGGCATCTAAGTTGAAGGGATTTGCCACGCAGGACCTGTGTGAAGGTATGCATCATAATTATGCTTCTAGAATGCGGGGGTGGACCCCTGTGTTTTGAACTTGAGACACGGGTCTCACCCTTATGTTTTAAATTTGGAACCCGGGTGTGACCTCGACGTTATGGTTTTTACAACACGGGTCTAACCTCGGTATTTTGACTTGAGATGCGGAGGTGGATTTCATTTATGTTTGACTAAGTCTTTGAGACTTGTCTTTAGCTCATCTGTTTTAAGTTTCGGCTCAAATCCATTAAGCTGATTGGCCTGCAAACATGCATAGGATTTTTGGCAAACTCTCAGCCATTAATGGTTTTCATAAACCTTTACCGACTACCATTTGAGTCGGGCTAGTAAGTGAATTATTTGAATCTATTTCACATGTATTGTTGTGCTAAGAGAATGAACGCTCTTAGACTTGATGTTATGATTTTGAATACATAGACTTTATCATTTTCACAGGAAAAGGCTAACCGACAACGCGTATTAGGCGTAGACTTATCTCTAATTAGGGATTGAGATAAAGTCCACCATGCGTGTAACGCATGGATTTTGGTGTTATTAATAACGACCTGCCACGATGTTGAATACGTGGGCTTTTGTCCTTTTTACGGAAATAGACTCAACGGCAGCATATGTTAGATGCAGACTTATCTCTATTTAGGGATCGAGATAACGTCCCCTAGACGTGGATTCTGGTGTCTTTTTCACGATAAAAAACTAACTGGCAATATGTGTTAGGCATAGACTTATCTCTAATTAGGGATCGAAATAAAGTCCTCCAGACGTGGATTCTGGTGTCTTTTTCATAGCAAAAGACTAACCGGCAACGCGTGTTAGGCGTAGGCTTTGTCGCTGTTTCTTCCTGTGTTATGTTTTCACTTAAAACACTAAAAGAAAGTTGGATGTGACAGAGGTGTAGTATTAACTTAGCATGAATTTTTACTTGGAGTGAAATTCAGAAATTTTCTTCATTATTATTAACCTAACAATATTTTTTGGGCCTATCGCTCTATTGAAGAGAGTCGATAAGTTGATTTGATCGTCAGAGGTTAACTTGACAGGCTTATGGACCTATCGCTCTATTGAAGAGAGTCGATAAATTGATTTGGTCGAAGATGTGAGATTAACGTGATAAGAATTTGTTACGATCGGAGCAACCTTGAGGACCTATCGCTCTATTGACGAGAGTCGATAAGTTAGAACTGTTACGATCGGGGAAACTTTGTAGACTTATCATCCTATTGAAGAGGAATGATAAGTTAATTGTCAGAGGTTTGGTGTTAACATGATACGAATTTGTTTCAATCAGAGCAACTTTATGGACTTATCATCCTATTAAAGAGGATTGATAAGTTGATTTGTCAGTGGTGTGATATTAATGTGATAGAAATTTGTTACAATCGTAGCAATTTTGTGGACTTATCATCCAATTGAAGAGAGACGATAAGTTAATTGTCAGAGATGTGGTGTTAACATGATAGGATTTGGTACTTGTGATTTGAACAAGATTTTGAAGACTTAGCGTCTTACTGGGAAAGATTATAATTTGGGTAATTTTGAGGACCTATCATCCTATTGTTAAGGATTGATAAGTTGATTGTCGGAGGTGTATTGTTAACGTGACAAATTAGGAGTGACACAAACTGAATTCATACTCTATGGGGATGATGATCGTCAGAAGTATAATATTAACTCGACGATGAGAAAGATTTGTTACTCTTAATCTAGTGGATTCCAAGTAACCATTCCCCAGTCTTGATTAAAACTTTGTAGGGGAATAAAAAGGGATAGATAGGGCATATTGCCTTGTGGGCCACTATCCATCAAGTCGGAATAGAGGCCCATCATCTGGTAGGCTACTATTTGACAAGTTTGACTATCTGACGTAATTGTTAACGTGATAATTTTGGTGGACCCGCCATCCTACTAAAGAGGATTGATAGGGGAATTTGGAGAAAACAAACTATAAGAGGTGATCATTGACGTGATAGTTTTGATGGACCCGCCATCCTACTTGAGGAGGATTTGTGGGGGAATTTAGGAGAAATGGACTTTCAGAGGTAATCATTAACGTGATAGTTTTTGGTGGATTTTGTGGTTGATAGAGGCATTCTATTGAACATGAAAACTCAGAAAATTTATTAGTCATAATCGAATGAACTACAAATAAACCAACCCCCAGTCTTGAATAAGTGCAAGGGGAAAACGAGTAGACATAGCACATCGCCTAGTAGGCCAATATCTAACTAGTTTGACTATCAGAGGTAACTGTTAACGTGATAGTCCCAGTAGACGTGCGGACTGTTGTGCGATAGGCCCAGAGACCATCACCAAGTTAACGTCCCAGTCTCGTTTGTTCGTTTTTATGAGTTTCGATAAAATCTTTATGATTATCTTGTTGAAAGCTTCAACCAATCCGTTTGCAGTGGGATTGTATGCCGTTGATAAAACATCTTCAATCCTGAACTTTCCTCAGAATTTGCTGAAGGCGTTACTGACAAACTGAGGGTTGTCGTCATGCACGATTCGCTTCGGCACACCATATCGATAAATAATGTGGTGTTTGATGAATGTGATGATATTGCTCGTCTTTACTTCTCTAAGTGGAATAGCTTCGGCCCACTTAGAGAAGTAGTCAGTAATCCCCAAGATGAAGCGGTTACCTTTAACCTATGGTGCAAAGATAGGACCAACAATGTCCATTCTTAATGCCTCAAATGGCCATAAAGTGGACGAAGGGTGCAAGTGCTCCAAGGGTTGGTGCATATAATATGCATGCACTTGGCACGCGTGACACCGTTGGGCATGGTCAACTACATCCTTGACCATGGATGACCAATAATATCCCATTCTTCTGAGACGATTGCAGAGCTTGGGACCAGGCTGATGTGTACCGCAGATTTCGTCATGTGCTTCCTTAATAGCCTCCTCCCCTCTTTGGTTGAAAGACATCGGAGTAACAAACTGTGCTCTTTGCCAGATCGAGTCTCTTTCTTTTGTGTCTTCCGGTAAAATATCGTGCAAGACATAATCGATAATAGGAAAACGCCAGTCTCGGGGTTCGAGTTCAATTCTGGTCGCATGCGCTTCTTTGGCATCCAAGGTGCACTCTGGTATGAAGAGCTGGTGAGTTCTCACGGTGACCAATTGTTCTATTTCGGGAGGCTGTGCCAGAGATGCAAATGTTGCCAGTGCATATGCATTTTGGTGAAGCGGGATATACTCAATTGAAAAGCCTTCAAAAGAGTCTGTCATCTCAACGACCGCCTTGTGGTACGGAATTAGGCTCTAGTTTCTGACTTTGTACTCTCTATGCATTTGGTTGACGATTAGTTGAGAATCACCAAATGCTTCGAGATACTCGACCCCCAGCTCTTTGGTGAAACTGAGTCCAATAAGCAGTGTCTTACTTCCAACCCTTTTATTGATGTCGAGTTATTCTTAAGAATATTTAAATATTCTCCAAGAACTTCCCATCGGATACAAGGGAAAACAGTTTATACTTATATACCTGTTGGAGTTTCAAAAGAAGTAGTTTATACTCATATACTTTTTGAAGTGTTTGCCGTTCTCATTCGGTTTGTTCTACCATTATGACGCCGGCCTCAATCAAGGATTGAATTCTGTTTTTAAGAACAAAGCAAGCCTTAGTAGGATGAAGGACCCTCTTGTGATACGCACAGTATTTTAGGTCTGAATTCGTATGATACACACAGTATTTTGGGTCTAAACTCTTCGCTTCCTCCTAATTTTTAATAGGTGGCATCTTGATTTCGCTTCCTCCTAAATTTTAATAGGTGTTTGAGGCGACAGTTGTGTTGGATCAATAGTAGCCATAGCCGCTGTCAGTTGGCTTTTGTCAGCCATCTTTCTTTTGAGAAAATGTTTAGCGGAGGTGGTGACTGACTCTCCATCCTTTCGTGTCTTGTCCTCGCATTCATTTTTACTCGAGTGATGTTGAGGAAAAGCAATCGAGTCACCATCAGTGTTATTGAATGATGCATTAGCCTTGATGACTTCATCCATGCTTAGATCACTGTTGTCTACTCCATTTCGAATGGGCGTGATAGGTGCAGTGTGACGACTAGACTCAGCCCAATGAATGAATTCAAGTAGTTGTAGCCTTTGAGCCTGCAGCTCCCTTATTTGCTACATAGCCAACTCCATCTCGGCTTTAAATTCCTCTTTCTACTTGCTTAAAGCTTCTTAAACTATTTAGGTTAGCTGGTCAGGAGTGATGGTAAATGCTTCTCTGGTGCTTTTGGAAAGATGTAATAACTCATATAGAGTGATCCTTGCTAGGATGTTAGCCTGTTGGGTCATAATGTCGAAGCGGCATGGTGCATTCGAACTTCCCGGTTTATCTCTTCTAATCAGATGATTGAATCGAGACTACTTCGGGTTCTGAACCTCTTGGTGTTGGGGCTCTTTATCCTTCTACTTAGCTACAACCTCCTTTTGTTTATTGGTTGATGGCTGGTGAAGTTCTTCAGAAGACTTTGCCGTGTTTGTGACCATCCCCTGTTCAGCTAATTAATCAGTCACCTTGGAATAGTTGAACTGATACTCGTTCCCACTTCTAGTGGCAAAGGCTAGTTCTCCGCTAGTAGTAAAAGCTTCATGCTTATCATGAGAAAGTGGGAAGGTGGGGATCTCTTCATCATTTTCCTCTAGAATCGCAATGGTGGCGCAATAATGTTTCGCCTTGTCTTTGGACTTGGATTTCTTCTTGGAGGAGGATCCTATCCATTACTCATCTTGATGTAGATCAGGATGAACCCAAAGAATTTCGCTGTTGGGAGTAGTTTGTGGTACTAGTCCTTTCTGGCATTGTCTGTGAGGATCTTCATTAACCATCTTTATCCCTACTTTTATCACAGGTTCTAGTTGAAACCACGTGAGGGGAACAGAGACGAAACTAATGCTTACTGTGTTTGCACCCACTTTCTTTTCCTTAGGTTGCTTTACAGTGATAACCCCGACGTCAATCAAGGCTAGAATTTTGACCTTGAGAACATAGCATGTCTTGGTGGGATGATGAATTGCTCTGTGGAACGCGCAGTATCGCGGATCCATAGTCTTCTTAGCTCTCTTATGATCGGTGATTGGAGGTAGCTTGATCTTGTCATTCTCCAACAAGTATTTGAAGATACTGGGGACCTCGTCTTTCTTAAAGGAGTATTCCTTTGGGAATTTCGGCTCAAAAGCCTTCTGTTGCCTTGGAGGTCATTACTGCCATTGAGGCGATTGTTGCTTGGGCGTTTGTTGTGTTAGGGTTGTAGTTAGAATGTCTGATTTGCATCAATCGCATTCGCCTGTGCCTTCTCTTTACCATGAGGGATGAAGTTCTATTTTAGGGCATTAGTCACGGGTTGAGCTCTTTCAGCCTTCTTCCTTTTGAGGAAACATTCGGCTTGCTCCCTGCGTACTTTCAACTCTTTCCATGTATTAGATGGTATGACGCCTATTACTTCCAGTACGTCCAAATAAAGATTGTTGTGACACATTTGGAGGATGAATTCCTCCGTGACCAGATCTCAACAGTTTATTACCTTATTCCGAAAATGCTTGACGAAGTTCTCGATCAATACTCCATCCTTTTTCTTCTCATCAAATAGTATTCCGATTGACACTACAGTATCATCATCAAAGAAGTTGGTGAGAAACATGCTGTCCATATCATCCTAGCTGTTGATACTTCTTGGCTTGAGACGGCAGTACCAATCGAAGTTAGCTCCACGTAGGGTGCCGACGAATAACCGTACCATCAATGGTTCATTGTTAGAGATCAAACCCAAGTGAGACTCGAAGTAAATCAAGTGTTGAGTGGGCAAACCTCTTCTATCGAATGGCGTGAAGTTGATTAAGTTAAACTTCGCTGGATACGGAATCAACTCTTATTCTCTCGGATATGGACATGGGATGCGTGTCTTCTTCAGGCGACTTTGAGAAGGAATGGAGGGGCCACCCCCTATGTTGGTATTGTCGTTGGGAGGGGTATTAGTGTTGTGGTCTTCCTCCACATCTGAGTCGCTACCAACACGATTGTGATGACTAGATTTTCCCAACTGGTTTGAAGGTGTTGGCCATGCAACACCCTCATCCGCTGTACGGTTAACTCCATCTCAGCTTTAAATTCTTTTTTCTGCTTGGCCAAAGCTTCTTGAAGCAGCTGAGCCACTTGTTCAGTGGAAACCATGAACGCTTCTTGAGTTCGTCCTGCACTAGATGTCGAATTATTAGAAGTGATTGCAGAGTTTGCATCTGAGGAATTCCTTCACAAAATTCTTCGATAATCCCTTTATTTGATAGTTCCGGACCGCAGCCGAGTTATGCGCTGGGATACCTCCAGGAAAGGTTTGGGACTAAAATGTCGTGTAGACTTTCCCTTATTGACCATGTTGATGATGACTTCTAGAAGTTCACCACCCTTACCAGCTGATCTTCTTTTACGGAAGCGCCTTAGTTTAGGTTTGGATACTTCAGTAGAGATCCTCTCGAATACCGAGACTCTCCATGGAGCGGTCTTGGGGCAGTTACATTCTGATAATACCACACTAATTAGCCTCTCATAAGGATCACGAGAGTCCATTTCTTGGGTATTTCTCTTTCGAGACTTACCCCCAGCCTGATAGTACAACTCATCGGCGTTGGGGTCGGAGCAACCTATTACCTATTTATCAGGTATAATGTCATCTTTTGTCAGACATGTTTTCTTCTGAATAAGCAATGCCTTGTTGGTGTTCACAGGAGTCACACATTTGGAATCATACGTTTGGAATAAGCAATGCCTTGTTGGTGTTCACAGGAGTCACACATTCTGAATAAGCAATGCCTTGTTGGTGTTCACAGGAGTCACACATTTGGAATCATACGTTTGTGAGGGTGAAACCCTAATGGGCTCCTGGTTTTTCACACGTACTCCCAAGCGGGTGGTTATGGGAATCTGTTTGTTGGAACATCACGTACGACCCACAGTCTAGATATTTGCTCGAGAATCATTCAGTGGACCCAATCGTTCCTTAGCAGGAGATTTTCCTTGATCATCAGGTAGAGGACCCAGGTGATCCTTCAGCGGAATTCTAAAATTGGAGAGATCCACGCTACCGTAGTGCTTTACAAGAGGTGCAGGAGCAGAAGGAGCAAGATCTGAATTTGACGAAGGCTGGGAAGCAACCTTGGAGCTAGAATTGAGTGAGAGGCATGACTGGTGTCTCTTGTCAAGTAGAGGCGCCTTAGCTATTTTCGGTGTAGTTGTAGGCGCTGTTTTGGCATTCGACACCCATACCTACTTAGATCTTGGTGGTTCGTTGACCACCTTTTCTTTTTGCAACTCTTGTGCCTTTTGATAAGGATCCGGGCAAGTGCAATAAGTGCGTGGCATTTCTGGATGCACTCCTCGAGAGTAGAATAGGTTCGTTTAACACGAAACCATTTATAAGTAGATGGTTAGGAGGAGGATACCGATGCTTGTTGTGGTGATGGCTTAGTCACTTGGCACCTTCTAAACTCTAGATCTGTTTAGTAGCAGAGTTTGTCCACCTGCTCCAAAGTTTTAGTTAATTAACAGGCCAGACGTTGGTGGTGCCTATGATGAGCCTTTTTCATCAGCACCGGTGCGCCTTTGATGGGATCTTTGCCGGTGCCGGGTATATCCGTGGACCACCAACTGATCGGATCCGAATAAAGATTTTGTTGCCTCACAAATGAGATAAGAAATTGAAGTGACTATCTCGGCAACAGCGAGACAATAACTCTTCTTGAGAATCACAGCTAGGTGCGATCTCAAGGGAAATGGATGAACGGGATACAGATCTCTCAAACTCTTCCTCTCTTTACGCTGAAGAACTCACCAAGATCTCTTCCTCCTCTTTGAAATTTATGCTCCTCACTCTTCAATTCGATAGGGCTTCGTCAAGAATCGAGAATTCTGGATCTGTGCAAATGAAGGCCCTAGGGTCATATTTATAGGCTTCAGAAGCTTGGTTTTTGGATAAGAATGGCCAATTTAATCTCATCCTCAGTTGTAACCGCTTAACCATGTACTAAGATAGCTTCAAATCAGTTGGGGAGGCTTTGGATCAGATACTAAAATCTCGATTAGCAGCGAAAACAGCGTTTTAGGGCACGAGACAAACTTCGTGTCTCGGCCAAGTTTGTCTCGGCCTTGGCCGAGACACAAGATGTGTCTTAGCCTTGGTCTAGACACAATGGGTGTCTCGACCTTAGCCAAAACACACCTCGTGTCTCGGCTTTGGCCGAGACACAATACATGCCTCGGTTTTGACTAGCATGTTGTTTAGCATGCTTTAAGTGTTTTCCCTATAATTTTCCGGTCCGATCTCGGAATGACGCAATTTAAAGTGCGTTGGAAAGCCGGAGAAGAGATCTACAATCTCTTATGGGTAAATCACATGTGGGGTGGAAAAAATATGAGTATAAGGACCATGAATTTTTGATACTAGTTAAAATAATTTTCTAGTATTTTAAAATATTTAATTACTATTTTTAAAAGAGTATTTGTATTATTCTTGATTTTGAACAATATTCTATGATATAAAATCCAAAATTTATATTTATTTAATTGATTTTAAAATTTATAAATTAATTTCGTGTGGTGAAAATTTTTGGAATTAATTTGTTGTATTATCGATACTATTACATACTATTTTAAATAATAAGTTGTATTATTGTTACTATTACGTATTATTTCATGTATTATATTATATTATTAATTATGTATTATTTGTGTACTTTGTTGTATTATTTCAAAAATTACGTATCAACTGTTGTATTAGCACAACTGGTATGTTTTATCGCGTAGATATTTATCCCATAATTATTTAATTTTAAATATAAGTAATTATATTTTTATTAATTATTCTTATTTAATTATATAATTTCTTGCGTTAATTCTACTGTTGTATATTATCAATTGTAATACTACAACTTGTACGTTTTAGTGTGTAGATAATTTTCACATAATTATTTAATTTATTTCGTAATTACTATTATTTTTAATTATTTTTCAAAACCCTAAATTTTCCTATATATATATATATATATATATATATATATATATATCTTTTTATAAGTTTGTGTTTCTCTCTCTCCTTTTTCTTCTCCTTCCCTAAAACAACCCGCCACCCAAACCTCCTCCATCACCAACCGCTTGCACCCACCCCCGTCGTCGCTCACGTCTATCACCCCCATCGAGATCCAATCCCGTCGGCTACCTCCTCCAACACCACCAGCCTCCGCCCCAAAACATCACCCTCTCTCTTTCTCTTCTCTTCTTCCCAAAGCATCAGCCTCACCCCCTGACCACCCAACCGCCTCCTCCCTGTTCTCCACCCCAATAACCGACCAGCCCCCTCCTCCTACCAGTGCCACTGCCCCCACTTCGCCACCCTAAGCTTGAAAGCACCACCCCGTGCCTCCTCACTCCGCGAGCATCGCCTGAACCACGCGCCTTCCTCGCTGCCCTCCGACCCATGTCCTCCACCTCCTCGCCGACTCCTTTGGCCTTGTCGTTCCTCCCTCAACCACCCGACAGCCCCACAGATCCACCTCACCACCCAGATCTACAGTCATAACCACCACCTCCTCCTCGTCATGTCGCTACCTGACACCGACCCGAACTCGTCGCCAGTTGACCGTTGTCATTAGCTCTGACCCGCAGCCCCTCACAGGAGCTCTTCACAACGCTGAGCTCTTCACGCCGCTACACGACCCATGTCGTCGGATCCAACCCTAAGGAGCAAGATCTTGCCGCTTAATTAGTATCTGTTTATAATTTTTATTGTTAATTATCTTAGTTAGATATGTTGGCCTTCTTGTTTTGATGATGTTTAACAAACAATTTACGACTAATGTTGTTTGTCTAGTGTTTGTGGTTTTCTATTTATTGTAGACAAATAACATGTTGGAGGTTGTATGGAATTGCACCATAACGATCATATCAAATGGAGGTTGGCGGAAATAGTGGAGAGAAGCAATGTAATTCAAGTTGAAGATCCAAGTTCAAGCTTCATCCACAAGTTTACCAAGAAGAGCTTATTGAAAATTAAGATCATAGCTTGGGTATATTTAGTTTAGGTTTATATTATGTGTGTTGATACTTTAAGCTCAATCACTTACACACATATAAGTTTTGGTTTCTTATATATATATACAGTTATATATATATACATGTTTTAGTTTTTGGTTTTCATGTTTATATAAATATGAATTTGTGAAAATATTGAGTAATTTGTTTATATAACAATATTTTACATCTTTTTTTAAATCTATAAAATTATTTTATAAAGTTTCAAAACTTGGTTTATGTCAAAACATCAAAATCCAAGTATCTCATGTATTGTAACATGTTTATTTTCATGTTTACAAGCATTCTCTAAAGTTTTATATTTTTTGGAATTTATTTGATATTTTTAAACCCTGTTTTAAGTTGATATGTACTGTTTAAAACAGGCTGTGTGCATGTCTTGAGTCGACTCATGAACAGTGTTGAGTCCACTCATAAACTGTTATGTAGTTTACATTTTGTTTCTGATGAGTCAACTCATAACATCATGAGTCAACCCAGACAAGTTGAGTCGACTCATGTCTATCATAAGTCAACTCATAAACTGTATGGGAAAGTGTGTTTTGTTTCTGATGAGTCGACCCATACATGATGAGTCGACTAATGAATTTTATGAGTCGACCCATAAGCTGTTTTTAGCCTATAACAACAAGGTTATGAGTCGACCCATGATTTTTATGAGTCGACCCATAAAGTGTCTGTTGCACAGTAACGGTTACTTTCCAGCATTGTCTTCTTTTAGGTTTTTGGTCTTTTTCTTTGGTTTCTTAGGGTACCTATATATACCCCATACCCTCTAACTTCTGAGGTAAATTAAGAAAGTTTGTTAATCAAGTTTAAAGAGTTTAACAAGCGTTTAAAGTTTGTTTAAGGGTGTTTAAACCCTTATTTTTACAAGTTCAGTTTGTGAAGAGAATTTCAAAAGAGCAAGTGGAGATCATCTATTTGGTGTTTGAGCATTCACTCTTCTCTCTCTCTCTCTCTCTCTCTCTCTCTCTCTCTCTCTCTCTTGTTATCTATAGAGAAGTTTTCTAAAGTCAATTTCTAGCTTTGTATTTACATTGTTTGTTAATTATCATTTCTATAAGCTAGATTTTTATAATTGAGTTTAGTTCGATTTTGTTTTATTGAATCTCATTGTTACACACACCCACTTGAGCTTTTAGTATTTACATGCATAGTATATTGGGTTGTGAGAGTTTATAACATTGAGTTGTGCTTAATTGAGTTCTCACCTTATTTAGAGAACATTCATTTGATTTGTGAGCCTAATTGTTAGTTGCACATTGTATTACACTTGGACACCGAGAGACGTGGTTGGTGAGAGACGGGGTCGGTTCCAAGAGGAGTGTGGTCGGTAGTAAAGCCTAGTGAGGGGTGGTAATTCTGAACACTTGAGGAAGGTGATACGGGCTAGGCCAACACTTAGAGGGTGTGAAGTGTATTTTCAATTGTGTGAAGTGTATTAGAGTGCCTTATTGTGAAGTTCACCTTGTATTACACTAGTACACTAAGAGGAGTGTGAGGTGAAGAGACGGGGTCGTCCCTAAAGGAGTGGGGTAGGTGGTAATGTCTAGAGAGAGGTTGTAATTCCTAACACTTGAGGGAGATATGGGCTAGAGACAAATACTTGATGTGGTAATTAGTGTAGTTACATTGTGAGATTATGAATGTTGATCGGTGAGCGTTAAAAACCGATATTGTGAGGTGTAAATATTATTCGGGTGAGCGTAGAAAACCCGGTTATGATAGTGAAAATCTCCTCGAGGTGAGGAGCGGAGACATAGGTCGTGGGGACCGAACTCCATGAACATATCGTGTGTTTGAGTTTGCATTAGCGCACTTATTTTTGTTCGTCTCATTGTGCCTTTGTCTCTTTGTTTATATTGCCCACTATTAAGTTTCGATTGTTTACCCTTGTGTTAGTTTCATATCCTTGCATATATATCTCGTAGTTTATTCCATTGCCAGAATATATCCCTTTATTCATATTGCATATTCTTGTTCATAATTGATTGTATATTATACTTGTAAGAATATATTTGTTAATTAGTTTTAATTGGCATAAAATCAGATTAGATTAGCATAAGACCCTAATCACCCCCTCTAGGGTCTAACAATTGGTATCAGAACTTGGTGCTCTTTGATTTAAGGTCTAATCATCTTGAGTTAAAGATCCACGTTATCTTATTTTTGTGCTAATATAGTTTTGTGATTTTATTATTATCTTGCTTGTACATATATATTCATTATGGATATGCATGGTACACCTAGTTTAGGTTATACCATTAATGTTGCTCCTCGTTTGGATAATTTCCCCTATGCCAAATGGTGTATTAGATTTAACCTTTTTGTTTGACCTAGACACTTTGATTTATGGAAAATTATAGATGATGGTTATATTGTGCCCACTTCAGAAAAATCCAAGTCGAATAAAAATGATCATCGAATGTTTACAATGAATAAGATTTTGTTAGAATATTTGCTAAATGCATTTGATTCATCTATGTCTAACAAGTTTGTTCATTTTGATAGTGCTTACACCTTATGGAAATTTATTGAAGCATATCAAGGGGACTTGGAGGCAATCCGATAACCTTTGGAGGATCCTGCTTCAAGTTCAAAAAGGGCATCATGGACACGCCCACTAGGAGATAGCCCTAGTGAGGTTTGTAAGTTCAAATCCATTAATGATTTATCTAGTGATGAACTTGCTTGTGCTAGTAAAAAATTATTGCATGCCTATAACAAATTGCATAAAAATTTTATGGAATTGAAAAGCAAGCATGTTAATTTAGAATGCGATCATGAGTTGCTAGGTTCCGAATTTGATGTCATTGCAAAAGAAAATACCTTGCTTAAAGAAAACAATGACTTATTAAACTTAGAAAATAAAAAATTGACCTCATCCATTTCTAGCTTAACTCATGAAAGAGATAATGCCATGTTAGAAGTAGAGAACATAAAAAATGATACTGCTTCTTTTATAAATTACTATTTATGTTCCACTTCTAATAAAAATACATATATGCCTAATGATGATTTGAAACTTGTGAATAAATACATTTCATCTTTAGATTTAACTTCAAAAACATGCATTGATAACCATAAGAAACTTATGGACAAGTGTGCTAAATTTAATGCTACAAAATCACCTACACACTATGCACACTTGTATAGCAAAATTTACAAATGTTCCATTTGTGGCCAAAAAGGCCATCTCGCTAACTTTTGCTATGATGCACAAAAATCTAAAAATGCTAATATCAATGCTTCTTATTCATCTCATAAGCCTTCTTCATCACATACACATGCACATACTCATCATGTTCATCATAAGCAAGCTCATATGTTTAAATGTGACTATTGTGGTCGTTTTGACCATTTGGCAAAGTTTTTCTTTGATTTGAAAAAAATTCTAGTTTGCCAAAAGTTTTTAGTAGACCACGTGTTTTTAAATGTGATGTGTGTGGTAGGTTTGGACATCTTGCTAAATTTTGTTTTGATATGCAAAAAGCTCCTATCTTGCAAAATGTTCCAAAAAGACCATCTTTGTTTGATAATGTTTCTCATTTACAAAAAGAATTTAAAAGCCCATCAATGTTTGCAAATGATTCTCGTGCACCACCACTTGGTCAACAAAATCAAATGGGCCTCTTTTATTGCACTTATTGCAATCAGAACGGTCATTTGCACAATTTTTATTTTTACCGTGTTCATGCGCTAAATATGCCTAAATGGGTTCATAACCTAAGGGCTTTGAGCTTAAATGATAGGGTCATGTCCCTAAACCTTTTGGTACCAAGTATACTTGGGTACCAAAACAAATTTAATTTTAAACCAAGAATTTTAGTGTTTTATTTTTCTTTTTTCTTGGTTTTGAAAATTATACTTTAAAATTTTGATCATGAAAAAAATTCTTTTTAGTGATCAAATTCTTTTGTTTTCTTGATTATTGGTTTTGTTTTGATGAGAGGTTTGTGTTTATATAACCCCGGGTTTATTGGGTATTTATTCTCAAATCTTGTTTACCGGGTACTAAAAGTCCTTATATGGGTTGGAACAAGCTTAAGAGCTTGATATATTATTACCTCTCTTGCATTTATTTTGTTAAAAATTTGTTTTGATTTGTTGCTTTGAATTCATTATATAGCACAATCAAATATGCTTTATAATGTATTCTATGAGTGGTTTGATCAAGTCCTACGAAGAAAGTTTTCTTTAAACATCATTTTTGGATATAAACTTTGATTTATGATTTCATTTGGTTGATTTGTTTTTATTTGAAAACTTTTTGCATGATTCTCATGTTCCTTTCTCTTTTGATTTCATAAATTTATTTATATTTTTTGTTGTGTTTTGAGACACCTATTTATAATGACATATCATTATGTGTCCTCATTGTATTTTTTGTATGTGAATTTTGTTTAGCATATCTTTTATCTATGCTTGCTCACATATATTTGCCTTGATCTTTATTGTATATATTCCATAAGGCATTTTGATAGGGGAGAAATCCCTATATATCTTTTTTTTTGTTATACTTACCCATGCTTATTTATAGGTGGAGCTTTCGCTCTCTTTACTCTTTTGTTTTCCCCTTTTTGATGTTGCCAAAGAGAGAGAAATATTGTGAGTATAGCTTTTCTTATTTATATGCATGATATATTCTAATTTATATATTTATTTCTTTCATGCATATATATATATCTCTTTTGTAAATTGTTTGTCATCATAAAAAAGGAGGAGATTGTTGGCCTTCATGTTTTGATGATGTTTAACAAACAATTTATGACTAATGTTGTGTGTCTAGTGTTTGTAGTTTTCTATTTATTGTAGACAAACAACATATTGGAGGTTGGATGGAATTGCGCCATAACGATCATATTATATGGAGGTTGGCGGGAATAGTGGAGTGAAGCAATGCAATTCTAGTTGAAGATCCAAGTTCAAGCTTCATCCGCAAGTTTAACAAGAAGAGCTTATTGAAGATCAAGATCATAGCTTGGGTATATTTAGTTTAGGTTTATTATGTGTGTTGATACTTTATGCTCAATCACTTACACACATATAAATTTTGGTTTCTTATATATATATATATATATATATATATATATATATATATATATACAATTATATATATATATATATGTACACGTTTGGGTTTTTGGTTTTCATGTTTATATAAATATGAATTTATGAAAATATTGAGTAATTTGTTTATAGACTTTATAACAATAGCTTACATCTTTCTTTTAGTCTATAAAATCATTTTATAAAGTTTTAAAACTTGGCTTATGTCAAAACATCAAAATTCAAGTATCTCATGTTTACATATTTTGGACTATTTTTAAAAAAGATGAGTTTTCACAAATGGGGAATGCTTTTTTGTAACATGTTCATTTTCATATTTACAAGCATTCTCCAAAGTTTTATATTTTTTTAAATTTATTTGATATTTTTAAACCTTGTTTTAAGTTGACATATACTGTTTAAAACAGGCTATGTGCATGTCTTAAGTTGACTCATGAACAGTGTTGAGTGGACTCATAAACTATTATGTAGTTTATATTTTTTTCTAATAAGTCAACTCATAACATCATGAGTCGACCCAGACAGGTTGAGTCGACTCATGTCTATCATAAGTCAACTCATAAACTGTGCTGGAAAGTGTGTTTTGTTTCTGATGAGTCGACCCATGACTTCATGAGTCGACCCATGCATGATGAGTCGACTCATGAATTTTATGAGTCAACCCATAAGTATTTTTTAGCCTATAACGGCTAGGTTATGAGTCGACCCATGATTTTTATGAGTCGACCCATAAAGTGTCTGTTGCACAGTAACGGCTATTGTCCAACTTTGTTTTCTTTTGGGGTTTTGATCTTTTTCCTTGGTTTCTTGGGGTACCTATATATACCCCATACCCTCTAACTTCTGAGGTGAATTAAGAAAGTTTGATAATCAAGTTTAAAGAGTTTAACAAGTGTTTAAAGTTTGTTTAAGGGTGTTTAAACTCTTGTTTTTACAAGTTTAGTTTGTGAAGAGAATTTCACAAGAGCAAGTGAAGATCATCTATTTGGTGTTTGAGCATTCACTCTTCTCCCTCTCTTGTTATCTATAGAGAAGTTTTCTAAACTCAATTTCTAGCTTTGTATTTACATTGTTTGTTAATTATCATCTCTATAAGCTAGATTTTCATAATTGAGGTTAGTTCGATTTTGTTTTATTGAATCGCATTGTTACACACACTCACTTGAGCTTTTAGTATTTACATACATAGTATATTGCGGTTGTGAGAGTTTGTAACATTGAGTTATGCTTAATTGAGTTCTTACCTTGTTTAGAGAACATTCATTTGATTTGTGAGCCTAATTGTGAGGTACACATTGTATTACACTTGGACACCGAGAGAAGTGGTTGGTGAGAGACGGTGTCGGTTCCAAGAGGAGTGGTATCAGTAGTAAAGCCTAGTGAGAGGTGGTAATTATAAAACACTTGAGGAAGGTGACACGGGCTAGGCCAACACTTAGAGGGTGTGAAGTGTATTTGCAATTGTGTGAAGTGTATTAGAGTGCTTTATTGTGAAGTTCAGCAATTGTGTGAAGTGTATTAGAGTGCCTTATTGTGAAGTTCACATTGTATTACACTAGTACACCAAGAGGAGTATGGGGTGAAGAGACGGGGTCGTCCCTAGAAGAGTGGGGTAGGTGGTAATGTCTAGAGAGGTTATAATTCCTAACACTTGAGGAAGACACGGGCTAGAGACCAACACTTGAGGTGGTAGTTAGTGTAGTTACATTGTGAGATTGTGAACGTTGATCGGTGAGCATTGAAAACCGATATTGTGAGGTGTAAACGTTATTCGGGTGAGCGTAGAAAACCCAGTTATGATAGTAAAGATCTCCTCGAGATGATGAGCGGAGATGTAGGTCATGGGGACCAAACTCCGTGAACATATCGTGTGTTTGAGTTTGCATTAGCGCACTTATTTTTGGTCATCTCATTGTGCCTTTGTCTCTTTGTTTATATTGCCCACAATCTAGTTTTGATTGTTTACCCTTGTGTTAATTTCATATCCATGCATATAAATTTTATAGTATATTTCATTGCCAGGATATATCCCTTTATTCATATTGCATATTCTTGCTTATAATTGGTTGTATATTATAATTGCAAGAATATATTTGTTAATTAGTTTTAATTGGCATAAAATCGGATTAGATTAGCATAAGACCCTAATCACCCCCCTCTAGGGTCTAACAAGATAAATTATTTTGATTAATATCATTATGGTGGTTAATGTGCATATTTGAATATCTGCATGGAATGATGATGTGTAATACTAGCTTATATCTGAAAGTTGACAAGCATGAAATGATGAGCGCACGGGTGAAAATTAGATTAATAATGTTGTTAATTGTATTTTTAAGAAATTACGGACATGAAATGATAAGTTAGGTGTTAAAATTAGAATTTATGAAATATTATCGAAAAAGAAATAAATTAAAGGTAATTTATAAAATAGGAAAATATTACTTTTCATGAAGAAAAGAATTAACAAATATATTTTATTTTAAATTAGTTATAATGAGAAATAGTTTTAAGAATAATTTTAGAAAAAGAATATTTATTATTTATGATAGTATGACTGATCGTCGTAGAGCATGACATTTCATGTGCAAAACGATATCGACTTCAAGTTTTATTTTTTCTTCATTATTTGTAATGACCGTAAAATTTTGATACTAGTTAAAATAAATTTTTGGTATT